>SJXQ01010876.1:0-65313 GCA_006408695.1 Aepyceros melampus | reverse complement strand
CTTCACAAGCAGCTGAGAGTAACACAGGCTGCTGCACCCCTCCCCTTCATCTAGAGTTCAGGTCCTATAGCAGGGGGAGCATTTAGAGAAAAGCCTGCCATCATCTCCACCCATAGTTCCACAGTCCCTACTCAAAGACTTTACAGGAGGAAAGAAACAGGCAATAAAAGAGCGCCCTCCTGGGGTCAGAACAAATATCTGACTGACCTCAAAACAAAATCAGTATCTGCAATTGATTCCTGCACTCCCATGTTCATCGCAGCATTGTTCACAATAGCCAATACACGGAAACAACCTAAGTCTCTGCCAACAGATGAATGGATAAAGATGTGGTACACACGTACAATGGAGCACTCAGCCACGAGAATGAAGGCAATTCTGTCATTTGCAACAACCTGGACAAACCTAGAAGACACTGCTGTTGTTTATGGTCACTAAGTTGCGCTCAGCACTTCTGTGACCCCATAAACTGTAGCCGGCCAGACTCCTTGGTCCATGGGATTCTCCAGGCAAGAATACTGGAGTGGGTTGTCGTTTCCTTCTCCAAGGGATCTTCCCAATGCAGGGATTGAACCCACGTCTTTGGCATTGCAGGTTGATTCTCTACCACTGAGTAAAAAAATTTGCCAAAGACAGATACTACATAATCTCACTTACATATGGACCCTTAAAAAAAAAATGAACTCACAGAAACAGAGTAAGAGTGATGCTGACCAGGGACTGGGGTGCTGGGTGGGGGGAGACAGGAAGATGATGGTCAATGGGTAGAAGCCTTCGGTTATAAAACGAATATGCTCTGGAGATCTAGTGTAGAGATGCTGATTATAGTCAATAATACTGAGTACACCTGATATCTGCTGAGAGTAGAGACCTTATGTTCTCATCACCAAACAGGAAAGAGAGAAAAAGTAATGCTGTGTAGTGAGGAATTACCTGATTGTTAGTAATCATTTTACAAATACTTATGTCAAATCATCAGACCATTCTCTGTAAATATACACAATTTTATGTGACAGTTTCACCTCAATGAAGCTGAAGTTGGGGGCAAAGAAACATCTCTTTTTATCTTAGTAAATAAAAAAGGCCACTACAGCTAAGTCTCTTTTTCTCATTCTTTTCTAACTAAACCTGACTTTTGCAAAAATGGCTTTCAGAATTTTTGTATTTTAACCTAAAGAAATTCTTTTTCCTACAAGAATTTAGCTCTGTTCCAGCAACAAAGAGGATTTGAATTCTAAAAGTTAAAAAAAAGAAAAAAATGCTGAAAAGCCAAAGCATTAAAAAATCAGGCCCTTTCCNGGCTACAGTCCATGGGGTCACAAGGAATCGGCATGACTGAGGGGCTTCACTTTCACTTTTTCCTATAAGTACATTGTGATATAGTTGTGTATAGAATAAAGCTAGCATATATTCAGTTCAGTGCAGTCCAGTCACTTAGTCATGTCTGAATCTTTGCGACCCCACGGACTGCAGCAGGCTAGGCCTCCCTGTCCATCACCAATTCCTGGAGTTTACTGAAACTCATGTCCACTGAGTCGGTGATACCATCCAACTATCTCATCCTCAGTCGTCCTCTTCTCCTCCTGCCCCCAATCCCTCCCAGCACCAGGGTCTTTTCAAATGAGTCAGCTCTTTGCATCAGGTGGCTGAAGTATTGGAGTTTCAGCTTTAACATCAGTCCTTCCAATGAATATTCAGGACTGATTTCCTTTATTATTATTATTTTTAAAAAATTTTATTTTTACTTTACTTTACAATACTGTATTGGTTTTGCCATACATTGACATGAATCCGCCACTGGTGTACATGAGTTCCCCATCCTGAACTCCCCTCCCACCTCCCACCCCATATCTCTCTGGATCATCTCCGTGCACCAGCCCCAAGCATCCTGCATCCTGCATTGAACACAGACTGGCGATTCGTTTCTTACATGATAGTATACATGTTTCAATGCCATTCTCCCAAATCATCCCACCCTCTCCATCTCCCTCAGAGTCCGAAAGTCCATGATTTCCTTTAGAATGGACTGGTTGGATCTCCTTGCAGTCCAAGGGACTCTCAAGAGTCTTCTCCAATACCACAATCAAAAGCATAAATTCTTTGGCACTCAGCTTTCTTTATAGTCCAACTCTCACATCCATACATGACTACTAGAAAAACCATAGCTTTGATTAGATGGACCTTTGTTGGCAAAGTAATGTCTCTGCTTTTGAATATGCTATCTAGGTTGATCATAACTTTTCTTCCAAGGAGTAAGCATCTTTTTATTTCATGGCTGCAGTCACCATCTGCAATGATTTTGGAGCCCCAAAAGTAAAGTCTACACTGTTTCCACCGTTTCTCCATCTATTTGCCATGAAGTGATTGGGACTGGATGCCAAGATCTTAGTTTTCTGAATGTTGAGCTTTAAGCCAACTTTCTCACTCTCCTTGTTCACTTTCATCAAGAGGTTCTTTAGTTCTTCTTCACTTTCTGCCATAAGAGTGGTGTCATCTGCATATATGAGGTTATTGATATTTCTTCGAGCAATCTTGATTCCAGCTTGTGCTTCATTCAGTCCAGTGTTTCTCATGATGTACTCTGCATATAAGTTAAATAAGCAGAGTGACAATATAAAGCCTTGACATACTCCTTTTCCTATATGGAATCAATCTGTTGTTCAGTATATACTAAGTGATAAATGGTAAGTTGTAGATATAAAGATATGCATTTAGTCGACTATGTATTGGAGAAGGATAAAGGTGGAGAAGAAAAAAAAATTGTAAAATAAAAATTGTTCAGGGTCAGAAATTTGACAAATGTTAAGCTAAATAACATCAATCAGGTGGGCTTATGGAGTATCTTGGGGAAGGACCCAGTGTGAACAGTGGAATGTATGTGTATCTGGTTCCCTGAAGAGGCTGATTCCCATGATACAAGTCTTCACAGCTTTCTGGAAGTAGTACCAGTCAACATTTAGTCACATTTTTTAGGTTGTATTAGGAACTGACTACTTAATGTACAGTGTAACTCAAGTTATAAAATTTTAAACAGGATACAAATTTTATCCTTTTTTTTCCTTTCAAGGATACTCATAAAACTATTCCTTGTACTGTTAATGAAATTTCTAACTCCACTGAAATATGCAGTATGCCACATTGCCTTCTATGCAAATTTAGTTTTTATACTCATAATAAGAGCACATACAGTCCACATTTAAGCAACAGTAATGTGTTACTAAAGCTAAGATAAGGACATGAATTATACATAAATCTTACCCATCTCCCTTAGCCGATTGTATTACATTTAGGCTCCATGACATATGTTCAGCATATGCAACACTTTTAAACCCTGAGCTATTGTTTTTGGAACTCTGCATTCCGATGCTTTTATCTTTCCTTTTCTCCTTTGCTTTTTGCTTCTCTTCTTTTCACAGCTATTTGTAAGAAGCTCTATACAGTCAACAAAGACAAGACCAGGAGCTGACTGTGGCTCAGATCATGAACTCCTGATTGCCAAATTCAGACTTAAATTGAAGAAAGTGGGCAACACCACTAGACCATTCAGGTAGATCGAAATCAAATCCCTTATGATTATACAGTGGAAGTGAGAAATAGATTTAAGGGTCTAGATCTGATAGATAGAGTGCCTGATGAATTATGGAATGAGGTTCATGACATTGTACAGGAGACAGGGATCAAGACCATCCCCATGGAAAAGAAATGCAAAAAGGCAAAATGGCTGTCTGGGGAGGCCTTACAAATAGCTGTGAAAAGAAGAGAAGCAAAAAGCAAAGGAGAAAAGGAAAGATATAAGCATCGGAATGCAGAGTTCCAAAGAACAATAGCTCAGGGTTTAAAAGTGTTGCATATGCTGAACATATGTCATGGAGCCTAAATGTAATACAATCGGCTAAGGGAGATGGGTAAGATTTATGTATAATTCATGTCCTTATCTTAGCTTTAGTAACACATTACTGTTGCTTAAATGTGGACTGTATGTGCTCTTATTATGAGTATAAAAACTAAATTTGCATAGAAGGCAATGTGGCATACTGCATATTTCAGTGGAGTTAGAAATTTCATTAACAGTACAAGGAATAGTTTTATGAGTATCCTTGAAAGGAAAAAAAAGGATAAAATTTGTATCCTGTTTAAAATTTTATAACTTGAGTTACACTGTACATTAAGTAGTCAGTTCCTAATACAACCTAAAAAATGTGACTAAATGTTGACTGGTACTACTTCCAGAAAGCTGTGAAGACTTGTATCATGGGAATCAGCCTCTTCAG
This sequence comes from Aepyceros melampus, assembly GCA_006408695.1. NCBI lineage: Eukaryota > Metazoa > Chordata > Mammalia > Artiodactyla > Bovidae > Aepyceros > Aepyceros melampus. The sequence goes on along the minus strand of SJXQ01010876.1, from coordinate 61,042 downwards.
GGAACCAGATACACATACATTCCACTGTTCACACTGGGTCCTTCCCCAAGATACTCCATAAGCCCACCTGATTGATGTTATTTAGCTTAACATTTTCAAATTTCTGACCCTGAACAATTTTTATTTTACAATTTTTTTTTCTTCTCCACCTTTATCCTTCTCCAATACATAGTCGACTAAATGCATATCTTTATATCTACAACTTACCATTTATCACTTAGTATATACTGAACAACAGATTGATTCCATATAGGAAAAGGAGTATGTCAAGGCTTTATATTGTCACTCTGCTTATTTAACTTATATGCAGAGTACATCATGAGAAACACTGGACTGAATGAAGCACAAGCTGGAATCAAGATTGCTCGAAGAAATATCAATAACCTCATATATGCAGATGACACCACTCTTATGGCAGAAAGTGAAGAAGAACTAAAGAACCTCTTGATGAAAGTGAACAAGGAGAGTGAGAAAGTTGGCTTAAAGCTCAACATTCAGAAAACTAAGATCTTGGCATCCAGTCCCAATCACTTCATGGCAAATAGATGGAGAAACGGTGGAAACAGTGTCAGACTTTACTTTTGGGGCTCCAAAATCATTGCAGATGGTGACTGCAGCCATGAAATAAAAAGATGCTTACTCCTTGGAAGAAAAGTTATGATCAACCTAGATAGCATATTCAAAAGCAGAGACATTACTTTGCCAACAAAGGTCCATCTAATCAAAGCTATGGTTTTTCTAGTAGTCATGTATGGATGTGAGAGTTGGACTATAAAGAAAGCTGAGTGCCAAAGAATTTATGCTTTTGATTGTGGTATTGGAGAAGACTCTTGAGAGTCCCTTGGACTGCAAGGAGATCCAACCAGTCCATTCTAAAGGAAATCATGGACTTTCGGACTCTGAGGGAGATGGAGAGGGTGGGATGATTTGGGAGAATGGCATTGAAACATGTATACTATCATGTAAGAAACGAATCGCCAGTCTGTGTTCAATGCAGGATGCAGGATGCTTGGGGCTGGTGCACGGAGATGATCCAGAGAGATATGGGGTGGGAGGTGGGAGGGGAGTTCAGGATGGGGAACTCATGTACACCAGTGGCGGATTCATGTCAATGTATGCAAAACCAATACAGTATTGTAAAGTAAAGTAAAAATAAAATTTTTTAAAAATAATAATAATAAAGGAAATCAGTCCTGAATATTCATTGGAAGGACTGATGTTAAAGCTGAAACTCCAATACTTCAGCCACCTGATGCAAAGAGCTGACTCATTTGAAAAGACCCTGGTGCTGGGAGGGATTGGGGGCAGGAGGAGAAGAGGACGACTGAGGATGAGATAGTTGGATGGTATCACCGACTCAGTGGACATGAGTTTCAGTAAACTCCAGGAATTGGTGATGGACAGGGAGGCCTAGCCTGCTGCAGTCCGTGGGGTCGCAAAGATTCAGACATGACTAAGTGACTGGACTGCACTGAACTGAATATATGCTAGCTTTATTCTATACACAACTATATCACAATGTACTTATAGGAAAAAGTGAAAGTGAAGCCCCTCAGTCATGCCGATTCCTTGTGACCCCATGGACTGTAGCCTACCAGGGTCCTCTGTCCATGGGATTTTCCAGACAGGAGTTCTGGAGTGGGTTGCCATTTCCTTCTCCAGGCGATCTTCCCAATCCAGGGACTGAACCTAGGACTTCCACATTGCAGGCAGACATATTACTGTTTGAGCCACCAGGGAAGCCTTATAGGCAAAGATCATTTCTTTTTTTTTCAAGCATTATAGAGATATCACTGACATGTAGCCCTGTGTAAGGCTAAGGCTCACAATGTGTTGACATGATACACTCATATATAGGAAAATGATTACCACCACAGCATTAGCTATGTAACATGATTAGATGTGACATGACACACCTATCATGTCATGTAATTACAGTGTGTGTGTGTAGTAATAACAGTAAGATCTACTCTTTTAGCATTTTAGTTAGTTAGTTAAGTCACTCAGTCGAGTCCGACTCTTTGCGACCCCATGGACTGCAGCCTAACAGGCTCCTCCATCCATGGGATTCTCCAGGCAAGAATACTGGAGTGGGTTGCCATTTCCTTCTCCAGGGGATCTTCCCGACCCAAGGATCGACCCAGGTCTCCTGTATTAAAGGCAGACGCTTTAACCTCTGAGCCACCAGGGAAGCCCCTATTTAAGTATATAATAATATATTAATAAATATAATCACCATGTTATCCATTAGATTCCCAGAACTCACTCAGTTTATAACTGGAATTCTGTGCCCTTTAATCAATATGTCCCCACTTCCCCCAACACCCAGCCCTTGGTAACCACAACTGTACTCCCTCTATGACTTCAGTTATTATTTTAGATTTCTGTATAACAGATATAATACAGAATATGTATTTCTCTTTTTAACTGATTTCACTTAACATAATTTCTTCAAAGTCCATCTGTGTTGTTATAAATTTCCTTCCTTTCTCATGGCTGGATAGTAATTCCACAATAGACTGATAGACATAGATATACATGTACCTATAAAAAGTACATATATCTCATCAAGGTCCTGATTCCATAGCTTTGGCTATACCTGGAAGTGGACTTGCTGGATCATGTGGTGGATATAGTTTTAATACCCTGAGAAGCCTCGACACTCTTCTATAGGGGCTGCACCAACCCGCATCCCACAGACAGTGCCCTGGACGCACAGGTTTCCTTTTCTCCAGTTTTGCTAACACTTGCTATCTTTTACCTTGTTGATAACAGCCATCATGACAGGTAGGAGGCGATATCTCATGCTTTAGACTTGCATCGCTTTCCTGATATTTAGTGATGTCCATCACATTTTCACATACCTATTGTCTATTTGTGTGTCTTCTTTAGACAAATGTCTAGTTAGTGCCGCTGACCATTTTTCAATCAGATTGATTTTTTTTTTTTGCTACTGAATTGTATTAATTCTTTACATATTTTGAATATTAACTCATCAGATAAATGATTTCAATTTGAAAACATTTCTCTCATTCCATAGGTTGCCTTTTTATGTATTTCCTTTTTTTTTCCCACTGTGAGAGAGGCTTTTTAGTTTGATATAGTTCTGGTGATTAATTTTTACTTTTGCTGCCTGTACTTTTGGTGCAGTATTGAAAAAATTGCTGCCAAGACTGATATTAAGGAGAGTTAGCCCCATGTTTTCATCTTGAAATTTTCCATGTTCAGTTCTTACGTTTAAGTCTTTAATCTATTTTGAGTTAATTTTTGTGAGTGGTGTAAAGTAGGTGTCAAATTTCCTTGCTGAGTGCTTATTTAGTTTTCTCAGTACTATTTATGGAAAGAACTATCCATTCCTCATTAAGTATGCTAAGTTCCACTGTCAAACATTCAGTGACTGTATGTTAGGGTTATGAACTCTCAAGTGTGTTCCATTGGTCTGTCTGTTTTTATGCCAGGACTATATTATTTTGATTACTATCGCTTTTCCCATTTTCCCTAATGCTATCCATTTGTTCCCATTCTGTATTATTTGTGAATCTATTGTAGGTGTTTGCTTTGTTACTGTGAGGCTTACATAAAACACTGAACATAACACACTATTTACACTGATAGTTCAACTTTGCACACAAAAACCCTTTACTCCTTTTTTATGTTTCTGATGTCACAATTTACGTATTTTATTGAAATTGTATATCCATTAATGAATTATTGTAGTATAGCTGTTTTTAGTATTTTGTCTTTAACCTTATACTACAGATAAGTAGTTAACAGACAACCCTATTTCAGCACTATTTGTTACCAAGTCTGAATCTGACTGTATGATTAACTTTATTAGTGTGTTGTATATTTTCATATGTTTTCATGTTACTAATTAGCATCCTTTCATTTCAGCTTAAAGAATTCTTTCAGCATTTCTTATAAGTCAGCCTTAGTGGTGGTAAACTCCTCAGGCTACAGTTGTTAGGAAAAGTCTTTATTTCACCTTTATTTCTGAAAGACAGCATTTTCGTTGTTGGATGACGTGTTCTCGGCTGGCATTTTCCTTTCCCTCATCACTTTGAATTTATCATCCTGGTCTTTGCTGGATGGACCACAAGATCTGGACTGATCTATACTAACCCACTTCAGTGGTTTGAGAATCTCCTCTTTTTCTTGCCACTTTTAAGATTCTTTGTTTTAGAAGCTTCATTTTAGTGGATCTTGGAAAAGTTCGTTTTGGATTGAAATTTTTTGGTACCGATTAGTTTTATTAAGTTAGACTTCCAAATATATCCCAAGGTTTGAGAAGTTTTCAGTCCTTAAATAAGCTTTCTGTCTCCTTTCCCCTTTCTTGTCCTTCTGGGACTCCAGTGTGCACATATCACTTTCTCTTGATGTCATTCCACCAGACCCATGGGCTTTCTTCATTCCTCTTCATTCTTTTTGCTTTTCTGATTAATTTCAGTTGCTCTGTTTTCTCACTTGTACTCCTCTCTTCTGTTTGGACAAATCTGCTATTAAAAATTTCTATTGAATTTTTTAGTTCACTTGTATTCAATCATCTTTGGTTCTTTTTAGTGTTTTCTGTATCTTTGTTGAGCTTCTCATTTTTATCTCATACGTTTTTCCTATTACTGTTAAGAAGTTTCTCTGTGTTCTCCTGCAGCTCTCTGAGCAATTATTGAGAATTCTTTGTCAAGGAATTCTTGGATCTCCATTTCCTTGGGCCCAGTAACTGGAGATTCACTATATTCCTTTGGGAAAGGAATATAGTAAATTCTTCATGATTCCTTTAGCCTTGAAAAGGTATTTGAGCACTGGGAGAGGCAGTCATTCCTTCCAGACTTTACAGGTTAACTGCAGTAAGCGAAGGCTTTCGCTCGAGGCTGGGGACCCACTGGAGCTTACTGGGACCCTGAGTCTGGCGGTGCAGGGCCCTTAGTGTGGAGGCAGGTAGTGGCTCTGGGTGGGGCCGGGCGGCAAGATGTCTCTTCCACTCAGGCTGTTGTGGTGCATAGCATCAACAACTGTGTGGTCCTTGGTTAGTACCAAGATGGGGAGGGAGGGTAGCAGTGGTTGCAAGGGCTGCTGGGCTCCTCCATGGCACCCTCAGGTCCACCTGCTACAGACCAGGGCAGGCAGCAGAGGTGGCTGGAGCCAGGGGTGTGAACACACTCAGCCATGGGGGCCAGTTGCAGGTGCCTGTGTAGTGGCAGGGGCTGGTGCACACACTACAGAGTGGCACGAGCCAGGGCAGGCAGGAAGGACTGTGACCAACCACAGGCTCACTGGCAGCTCTGGGAGCCCCGACTGTCAGCCTGCTCTCCGGCAGCTGCACAGTCTCTCCTTTGGCATGCACACTGCCATGGGTGTGTGATGACAGGGGGCAGGCTGGGGGGCAGGCACAAGCACAGCTGGAGAGGCTGGCTGTAGGTGAGCCCAGTGGTGCGGGCCAGTGACAGAAGGTAGGGTCTGATCCAAGCCACACGCAGAGGCTCTGCTATGGACGGGCTCTTCCATGGCTACACAGTCTCCCTTGGTATGCGTGCAGCAGTGGAGGCTGGTTCCGTGCCTGTGCACAGCTGGAGCTCATCCCTGAGCATGTGCATGGCGGTGGGGACAGCTGCAGGGGTCTAGGCTAGTGTCCTGTATTCAGGCAGCCATGGACAGCTGAGCTGGCTATCATTCCTGAGTTCTGGCAGACGTGGGAGTGAGCTGGCATTAGTGACCATGGATACCTATGGAGCGCAAGCTGGTGAAAACAGCAGGGGCTCCAAGGAGGCTGCACTGGCCCCTTAGTTGCTTTGGAGACGAAATCTGCTGGGTTTGCCTGCAGAACAGACCACTGGGAACGCAACTGCTCTTGCTACATGGCTGCTCTTGGTAGCCCAGGCATTCTTCCCTGCTCCTGCATCTCTGTAACGTCTCAGCTTCGCAGACTGGTTAAGGGGAAATCAAATCAGGCCCTTAGTTCAGAGCCTCAAGAGGCTGGGAAAGCTCGTGGCTCTTCTCAATATTCCTCTCTCAGCGAGAGGAACTCTTTGTAGCTGAGAAGTTCCATTTTGGAGCTGAGCCATGCTGGCTTGGGGCAGGGGGTGGGGATGGTGCAAACGAAACGGAGCTGTCGCCTTCTCTCCTCGCATGCTTGCTCTCCGGTTTCTGACCCGTGGTGTTGGCAAAATCTCTTAAGCAGAGTCCAGAGCACTCCCAGGACTGTTTTTGTTCATGGATAGCTATCTAATTGCGATTCACATTGAGGGGGAAAAGGTTGGGGTCTCCAATGCTGCTATTTTGGTGACCTCCAGAAAAGGTCATTTTTTAACTTCCTTTTGTATCCCTGATAATACCTGGATTAATATTTTAGAAATTATTTAAGAGATATTTATCAACATGAAGGAATGGGATAATTGCATGGCTGGAAAGATACCTTATTTTGTTTTCCAGACTGAGATACATACGGCATAGTTGATACATTTGAATTGTTTTATCCTCGACCTCTGATTTGTCTGCTGCAGTCTATACTCTATTCTCCAGGTCTATTCAGTCTATACAATGGACTGACTTCTTTGCAAACAAGCTCTGATTTAAAATCCATGATAGAACTGTGATCACTGCCAGACCCACTACTCTCAGCTCACCTTATGGCTTGACTTAAGTAACAGATACTCAATACCCCAGGCTTCCCCACTGGCTCAGAGGTAAGGAACCTGCCTGCCAATGCAGGATGTGCAGGTTCAATTACTGGATCAGGAAGATCCCCTGGAGAAGAGAAGGGCTACCCACTCCAGTATTCTTGGAAATACTAAGATCATGGCATCTGGACCCATTACTTAATGGCAAGTAGATGGGGAAACAGTGATGGACTTTACTTTGGGGGGCTCCAAAATCACTGCAGATGGTGACTGCAGGCATGAATTAAAAGATACTTGCTCCTTGGAAGAAAACAAGATTTTGGAGACAAAATCTGCTTGGTTTGCCTGCAGAACAGACCACTGGGAACGCAACTGCTCTTGCTACATGGCTGCTCTTGGTAGCCCAAGACCTCAGTTGTCTATGATCAACCTAGACAGCTTATTAAAAAGCAGAGACATTACTTTGCCAGCAAAGGTCCATCCAGTCAAACCTATGGCTTTTCCAGTAGTCATGTATGGATGTGATAGTTGGCCTATAAAGAAAGCTGAGTGCCAAAGAATTGAAGCTTTTGAACTGTGGTGTTGCAGAAGACTCTTGAGAGTCCCTTGGACTGCAAGGAGATCCAACCAGTCCACCTTAAGGAAATCAGCCCTGAATATTCATTGGAAGGACTGATGCTGAAGCTGAAGCTCCAATACTTTGGCCACATCAGGTGAAGAGTTGACTCATTGGAAAAGACCCTGATGCTGGGAAAGTTGGTGATGGACAGGAAGGCCTGCAGTTCATGGGGTCACAAAAAGTCGTACATGCCTCAGCGACTGACCTGAACTGATGCTGAAACTGAAAATTCAATACTTTGGCCACCTGATGTGAAGAACTGACTCATTTGAAAAGACCCTGATGCTGAGAAAGATTGAAAGTGGGAGGAGGAGGGGATGACAGAGGATGAGATGGTTGGATGGCATCACCAACTCGATGGACATGACTTTAAGCAAACTCCAGGAGTTGGTGATGGATAGGGAAGCTTGGTGTGCTGCAGTCCGTGGGGTTGTAAAGAGTAGGATATGACTGTGTGACTGAAAGGAACTGAACCCACTCCAGTATTCTGGCCTGGAGAAGTCCATGAACAGAGGAGCCTGGCTGGCTACAGTTCATGGGCTCACAAAGAGTCAGACATGACTGAGTGACAAACAACAACAACAGCAACTCAATACCCCAGCGTTTTACCTGTGGTGAAGTCTTCTCTTAAAGGAAAATGCTGGGGAAACAATGAACAAAGTCATGTATAAGTATAAACCTTCCTAAAGTATTAAATCAGCATAAGAGGTGACCAGTGAGTCAAGCACTTGACATTTATTTACATGCTTAAAGTCTTACCATAATGTTTAACTTTAAACTAATGGAGAAGATGTTTTGTGACACCTTCTAAATTATTTCCAGAACTTTGCTTCTCAGTCTATAGAAAAACGTTTATCTTGTTTATCTGAATAAGAATGTTTATCTGTCCATTATTTGGAGACTTTGGTTCACATGGTGCTGACAAGCCCATCAGCTAAAAAGGGATACAGCACAGATTTTTGCTCTCCATACCACAGATATCACTTAACCACACCAGGAGATTCACCACCACTAAATATCAACACTTTAACACATAAACTGAAACAGGAAACCTTTCAGGGAGTCTTCAACTATCTCAGCAAGTTCTACTAATAGATTTCATACTGTGAGTGACTCACTCACACACAAACACACACTCATACATTGCTTTCCACAGTAGACCTAGAAAATATAATGAAAAAAAGAGGAGAGCTCAGCTAGCAGGGAAGTCTCTTTCTTCACTCTTTAAATACTTTAAGCTTCTTCTACTCCCTTTCACATAAGCACCTCATTACTAATTCCTCTCTCCTCCCCTCTAGGCTTATTTTCACAAATTTCCTCAAGAACTCAGGAAAAAAGAAAGTAAGAACAAAAGTCCCCTTTATTATAAGGTAGGACACTCCCAATATCTGGATAATTGTAGACCATTCTCCACCGAGCCTGTTGATGGGAAAGAGAGGGAGGCACCGGGGATGCGATGAAATGTAGCACATTTGATCAGGAACTGACACCTCGGGGACTGAAAGCTGCCTTAGTCTGCTTGAGCTGCTATAGCAAAACACTACAGACTGGGTGGCTTAAACAGAGACATTTATTTCTCACAGCCTTGGATGCTGTGAGGTCCAAGACCAAGGTGCCAGTAGATTTGGTGCCTGGTGAGAATCCTCTTCCTGATTTGCTGTCAGGTGACACAAAGATATCATCCCTCTCATGTTTCCTCCTACAAGGGCGGTAATCCCACTTATGAGGGCTCCACCCCCATGACCCAGCTACTTCCTAAGGTTCCAAATACCTTCACACTGAGGGCTAGAGCTTCACTATATGAATGAGGGTTGGGTGGGGGCACAAACAGTCTACAGCAGCGGCTTTAGAAGAAGTGGACACCAAGGAAGGAGTGTAGCAGAGAAATGGATGTATTTTGCTGTGACAGATGGGATCCCAGTTTAAAAATTCTCAAAAATATAGAATTCTATATTCATTCTACTCGACTTATTTCCTCTCTCCACTCCACCCTCCTCTTCAGAACTGATGTTTTAACGTATATGTACAAAATTCTCACAGTAAATATTGACAGTTCTGCCAAGACTATTAAAGTTATGTTATAGTGGTAACAATGCTACAGAAAAAATTAAGTCAGCACTTTCTCGTTTCCATACGAGTCCCAGGGAAGCCACACACCTGTGCAGCTGCTTGAAATATCTGTTTATGTTTTTTTCAAACCAGTTAGCCTTAATTCTTTCCCAGAAAATCACTAGTTGGAAATGTGAATGGCAAAGAAATACTAACCTTAGCACCCTTACATTTCAAAGTGTTAGCCTACAGAAATTACTTCCATCTGGTAAATGAATATGTGCAGCTCAGACATCCAGATACAAGAGGCACTTGCGTCCCATTGGCAGTTGATTCAGTGACCTGAGTCTTTCTCTACAGTTCGATCACCCCCTCTTGTTTCATCTCAGCAAGCCCAGGAGCCAACCCCTCGCATCTCAGATGCCACTGATTCATGAACACTTTTCTTCCTCTTCGAATCAGATTTGCTGTCTCCCTCCTACAATCCCATCACCTGTGGCATCTACTGCATCCTGCCTTAGATTCTTCGTATGAGTCTACACCCTAGCTCTCTTCAGAAATGCTCTGCTCTCTGAGGGCAAGGATTACCACTTGCTAATCTGTGCACCATCCTTAGATCTGCGCATATAATGGATTATGTGATAGACCCTGCAGTATGCCCTTTAGCATATTCTCAATCTTTCAGATACCACACTAGCTGATGGTGCCCTATCCATGTGTCCTTGGGTCTAGGAATTGTAAGGTTCCTGGGACTTTTAGCTGCCAGGGCCAACATCTCTTTGCCAAGAGCTTACTCTGGAATCCATTCTTTCCGAGGGCAACATGGGACAAAGTGCTGGGGAATTATGGTTTATTTCCAACACCCTCTCTCTGACCCTCCATCATGACTTAGGGTGTTGGTGTATCAATAGCCCAGCTGCCTTCCACTGGCTGTGGCATCACTCTGAGCCAAATGTTTTGCCCATGCTTCCTAGTTCATCAGTTTTTAGACTTGAGGGAGCCACAAAATTCCCTGCAGGGTTTATTCGACTAGCTGCATGGTTTCTAATCAGCAGGCCTGGAGTGGGACCTGAGAATCCACATTTTTAACCAGTGTTTGAGTGATTCTAGCCAACCTTGAACCATACTTTGAGAATCAGTTGCTGCTCCAGGTGTCACAGTGATGACTTACTTTGTAGTCTGTTCTTCAGTGCTTGCTTTCTCTTTCGTTTCCCTACCTTATTCCCTAACCAGTGTTTCTAGGATCACCTTGCCAGTCAACTATTTTTTCTCTTGTTGGTGTATCAATAGCCCAGCTGCCTTCCACTGGCTGTGGCATCACTCTGAGCCAAATGTTTTGCCCATGCTTCCTAGTTCATCAGTTTTTAGACTTGAGGGAGCCACAAAATTCCCTGCAGGGTTTATTCGACTAGGCTGCATGGTTTCTAATCAGCAGGCCTGGAGTGGGACCTGAGAATCCACATTTTTAACCAGTGTTTGAGTGATTCTAGCCAACCTTGAACCATACTTTGAGAATCAGTTGCTGCTCCAGGTGTCACAGTGATGACTTACTTTGTAGTCTGTTCTTCAGTGCTTGCTTTCTCTTTCGTTTCCCTACCTTATTCCCTAACCAGTGTTTCTAGGATCACCTTGCCAGTCAACTATTTTTTCTCAGTCCACATTTGGAGGTCTGCTTCCAGGGAAGCAGAAAAAGAGACTACCAAGGTCTATATAGTTATTCTTGCCAGGATACACATGAGAACCTCCTTACTTAGAGAGATTAGCCTACGTATTTCACATTACACAAATGGAAAATTCCAGCTGTTGACCACAAACAATACTGTCTCCATGGCATAAGGCCTTCCCCATATAAAATGCTCTATAAACATTACTAGAATTAAATTAAATTTTGTTGCTCAACTATTTCACAAATATTAGGACCAGAACCCACTTACTGCCTGGAACTCTCAAAGGTATCACGACAAGTATTTCGAGTTTTATGGCAGAGCCACGCATCTGGAAAGGTGAGCAGATTGGTTTCAGCAAGTTCCCCAGCATCTGAAGAGTTAGGATTGGCTTGGCTCTGCATTGACCCTGTAAGTCTCCTGATGCAACTGAGGTCTGACGTTTTACTCTGAAAATTCAAATGCTAGCCTGGAGAAGTTTACAGCTGCTTGACAGCTGGAGTCCGAAAATCCTAATGCCCCCCTCTGGAGATAATTAGACCCACTGTCTGCTGTCACTGCTGTACTTTCATTCTCCTTTTTATATTAGTCAAGAGCCCAGATTCATCTCTCTCCAGTATGTATCATTTTTGGCTCGGCTCACCACTCTTAAAGAATTTGTTATATTTTCCCTTCCTCTTTTTATGGATGACGGGATTTTTTTTCCCCACACAGAATAAAGCATATGTTGTAGATTTTGAGTGGTCTTATGATTCAATCACATCAGTCTTTAAACAACCTTGTCAAAAATTTAGAGATGGTTGAATACTTAAAGCTCAAAACCAGACATGATTCTGGCTTCATACATCAGTCAATCATGGAGCATCAGGCCCTTGAGAGAATTGTACATAACAGAAAAATAATTGTAATTGCATGAACAATTCACTTTATTAGTTTCCTTGGGATTAAGCTTTTACTATCTATTGTAGTTCTGATAGCAAAAGAAGAAAAAAAGGCAAAAGTTTGAAATTTTCATAACTTACTCTGTTATTCTGTAGTATGGACTTTGAATTGAATTGTATGATAAGCTTAAAAAAAAGAAACAAGGAAATACTTAAAGTGAATGTTCAAGTTAATTTACTTTTAATTAATTTCGGTGATTGTAAAACAAGTGAGATCTCTAGCTTGGGAGTTACAATACCCAGAACAAGAGAAAATAAAACTGAAAAAAAAAAAGAAAGAAAGAAAGGAGTTGTGCATATTCCCTGTGAAATGTCATTATCATCTCTGTCATGAAAAGAATTACTTTCAGTCAACGGTTTAGAGTCCATAAACAGAGGAGCCGGGCAGGCTACAGTCCACGGGGTCACAAAGAGTCAGACACGACTTAGCAACTAAACAACAACAAGAGTTGAAGTCCTTAAAGACAGTCCTTTGGAGCAGCCTCACTGAATACAAGATGCCTCTGTATCAGCCTTGTCTAACTCAATGAAACCAAGCCATGCCCGCGGAGCAACCCAAGATGGGCGGGTCATGATGGAGAGGTCTGACAGAATGTGGTCCACTGAAGAAGGGAATGGCAAGCCACTTCAGTATTCTTGCCTTGAGAACCCCATGAACAGTATGAAAACGCAAAATGATAGGATACCAAAAAAAAAAAAAAATGATAGGATACCAAAAGAGGAACTCCCCAGGTCATTAGGTGCCCAATATGCTACTGGAGATCAGTGGAGAAATAACTCCAGAAACAATGAAGGGATGGAGCCAAAGCAAAAACAATACCCAGTTGTGGATGTGACTGGTGATAGAAGCAAGATCCGATGCTGTAAAGAGCAATATTGCATAGCAACCTGGAATGTCAGGTCCATGAATCAAGGCAAATTGGAAGTGGTCAAACAAGAGATGGCAAGGGTGAACGTCGACATTCTAGGAATCAGCGAACTAAAATGGACTGGAATGGGTGAATTTAACTCAGATGACTATTATATCTACTACTGCAGGCAGGAATCCCTCAGAAGAAATGGAGTAGCCATCATGGTCAACAAAAGAGTCCGAAATGCAGTACTTGGATGCAATCTTCAAAAACGACAGAATGATCTCTGTTCATCTCCAAGGCAAACCATTCAATATCACAGTTATCCAAGTCTATGCCCCAACCAGTAATGCTGAAGAAACTGAAGTTGAATGGTTTTATGAAGACCTACAAGATCTTTTAGAACTAACACCCAAAAAAGATGTCCTTTTCATTATAGGGGACTGGAATGCAAAAGCAGGAAGTCAAGAAACACCTGGAGTAACAGGCAAATTTGGCCTTGGCATGTGGAATGAAGCAGGGCAAAGACTAATAGAGTTTTGCCAAGAAAATGAACTGGTCATAACAAACACCCTCTTCCAACAACACAAGAGAAGACTCTACACACGGACATCACCAGACGGTCAACACCGAAATCAGATTGATTATATTCTTTGGAGCCAAAGATGGAGAAGCTCTATACAGTCAATAAAAACAAGACCAGGAGCTGACTGTGGCTCAGACCATGAACTCCTTATTGCCAAACTCAGACTTAAATTGAAGAAAGTAGGGAAAACTGCTAGACCATTCAGGTATGACCTAAATCAAATCCCTTATGATTACACAGTGGAAGTAAGAAATATATTTAAGGGCCTAGATCTGATAGATATATGCCTGATGAACTATGGAATGAGGTTTGTTACACTGTACAGGAGACAGGGATCAAGACCATCCCCATGGAAAAGAAATCCAAAAAACCAAAATGGCTGTCTGGGGAGGCCTTACAAATAGCTGTGAAAAGAAGAGAAGTGAAAAGCAAAGGAGAAAAGGAAAGATATAAGCATCTGAATGCAGAGTTCCGAAGAATAGCAAGAAGAGATAAGAAAGCCTTCCTCAGTGATCAATGCAAAGAAATAGAGGAAAAGAACAGAATGGGAAAGACTAGAGATCTCTTCAAGAAAATTAGAGATACCAAGGGAACATTTCATGCAAAAATGGGCTCAATAAAGGTCAGAAATGGTCTGGACCTAACAGAAGCAGAAGATATTAAGAAGAGGTGGCAAGAATACACAGAAGAACTGTACAAAAAAGATCTTCATGACCCAGAAAATCATGATGATATGATCACTAATCTAGAGCCAGACATTCTGGAATGTGAAGTCAAGGGCCTTAGAAAGCATCACTACAAACAAAGCTAGTGGAGGGGATGGAATTCCAGTTGAGCTATTTCAAATCCTGAAAGATGATGCTGTAAAGTGCTGCACTCAACATGCAGTCAAATTTGGAAAACTCAGCAGTGGCCACAGGACTGGAAAAGATCAGTTTTCATTCCAATTCCAAAGAAAGGCAATGCCAAAGAATGCTCAAACTACTGCACAATTGCACTCATCTCACATGTTAGTAAAGAAATGCTCAAAATTCTCCAAGCCAGGCTTCAGCAATACATGAACCGTGAACTCCCTGATGTTCAAGCTGGTTTTAGAAAAGGCAGAGGAACCAGAGATCAAATTGCCAACATCTGCTGAATCATGGAAAAAGCAAGAGAGTTCCAGAAAAACATCTACTTCTGCTTTGACTATGCCAAAGCCTTTGANGATGAAAGTGAAAGAGAAGAGTGAAAAAGTTGGCTTAAAGCTCAACATTCAGAAAACGAAGATCATGGCATCTGGCCCCATCACTTCATGGGAAATAGATGGGGAAACAGTAGAAACAGTGTCAGACTTTGTTTTGGGGGGCTCCAATATCACTGCAGATGGTGACTGCAGCCATGAAATTAAAAGACACTTACTCCTTGGAAGAAAAGTTATGACCAACCCAGATAGCATATTCAAAAGCAGAGACATTACTTTGCCAACAAAGGTCCATCTCGTCAAGGCTATGGTTTTTCCAGCAGTCATGTATGGATGTGAGAGTTGGACTGTGAAGAAGGCTGAGTGCCAAAGAATTGATGCTTTTGAACTGTGGTGTTGGAAAAGACTCTTGAGAGTCCCTTGGACTGCAAGGAGATCCAACCAGTCCATTCTGAAGGAGATCAATCCTGGGATTTCTTTGGAAGGAATGATGCTAAAGCTGAAACCCCAGTACTTTGGTCACCTCATTCGAAGAGTTGACTCACTGGAAAAGACTCTGATGCTGGGAGGGATTGGGGACAGGAGGAGAAGGGGACGACCGAGGATGAGATGGCTGGATGGCATCACGGACTCAATGGACATGAGTCTGAGTGCACTCCGGGAGTTGGTGATGGACAGGGAGGCCTGGCGTGCTGCGATTCATGGGGTCACAAAGAGTCGGACACGACTGAGCGACTGAACCGAACTCTATATCAGTACTGACTTAAATCCATTTGTGAAAAATAAGACAAGTATTTTGAAGCAACTGAGTATTTTGTCTTACTAAGTGTCTAACATCCACAAAATCACTATCAGTAAAAAAATAAAAATAATAATAATAGCAAATATTTACATAGTGTCTGTTTTCAGAGCTAGCTTCCTGAGTATCTGATCAGCTCAGTCTCATAGGCTGTCACACTGAAGACAGGAAACCCCAAATGCGGTTGATTATTTTCCAGTTGCCATCTTAAATTCTTCCTAATCTTATCTTTCAATCTCTTTTTTGTAAGGTCCCATGGACAGTGGAGAATGTGCTGGAGGGTTGGAGTCCCAGCCCATGTGTAATGTTTCCTCCATTGCCCTGTGGGTCTCCAGGATATGGACTTAGACACCCCAGCCACCCACCCTCCCTCCTCAGGCTATTGGTCACCCTGGTAACCTCCCTCTCCTGTTCCTGCCCAATGATCACTGCCACCCTCTGTCCCCAGGAGGGTCCTAGGTTGTAGATGCAGGGAAGGTTGAGCTCTGATCTCTAAAACTATAAACATGTGACATATGATACCTGGGATTATGTTATGCTACATGACAAGAGGGATTCTGAGAGATAATCAAGGTTACTAAGCAAAAGTACTCTAGGTGAAGGTGAAGTCGCTCAGTCGTGTCCAACTCTTTGCGACCCCGTGGACTGTAATGTACTCTGTCCATGGGATTCTCCAGGCAAGAATACTGGAGTGGGTTGCCATTTCCTTCTCCAGGGGATCTTCCCGACCCAGGGATCGAACCCGGGTCTCCCGCATTGGAGGCAGACGCTTTAACCTCTGAGCCACCAGTACTCTAAACAGGGGTTATTTTTGAGTGTGTCCAACACTAATCACATAGGACTTGTAAAAGCAATGACACAAGGTTACTAAGCAAAAGTACTCTAGGTGAAGGTGAAGTCGCTCAGTCGTGTCCAACT
Organism: Aepyceros melampus; assembly: GCA_006408695.1. Lineage (NCBI taxonomy): Eukaryota > Metazoa > Chordata > Mammalia > Artiodactyla > Bovidae > Aepyceros > Aepyceros melampus. The sequence goes on along the minus strand of SJXQ01010876.1, from coordinate 44,818 downwards.
CTTTGCGACCCCGTGGACTGTAATGTACTCTGTCCATGGGATTCTCCAGGCAAGAATACTGGAGTGGGTTGCCATTTCCTTCTCCAGGGGATCTTCCCGACCAGGGATCGAACCCGGGTCTCCCGCATTGGAGGCAGACGCTTTAACCTCTGAGCCACCAGTACTCTAAACAGGGGTTATTTTTGAGTGTGTCCAACACTAATCACATAGGACTTGTAAAAGCAATGACTTTTCTCCAGTTGGGAGCAGAAGGAGAATTCAGATATTCAAAGTGGGAGAAAGACTTGGTGTATCATTGCTGCATCGAAGATAACGCAGGACTTGTAGGAATGAAAGTAGGGGCTTTGGCGTGGGGGGTTCTGGGAACAGAGAGAAGCCTTCACCTAACAACCAGGAAAGGAATTAGGACCCCAGACCTACAACCACAAGCAACTGGATTATGAAAACAACCTAGACGGTCTCAGCAAAGGATTTCTTCCCACAGTCTCCAGACCAAAGCTCAGACTGACCTTGATTTTGACCTTCTGACAGTCTAGTCAAGTCCTCTTCTGACCTTTACTACTATGAGCCAATAAATGGATATTGCTTTAAGATGCTAACTTTGTACTAGTTTGTTACATAGCAATAGAAAACAAAAACACCTCTATTCTGCCTAAAGTGGTCATCTGGCATTACTTGTCCAGAGGAAGTCAGTTATTACATGATTGGTTGGTTGGTTAAAGTAGCCTCTTAAAAGATAGCTTTGCTGTATTTATATCCACCTACAAACAATACTGGTCTATGAAATCATATATGACCAGGTTAAAGAGTTTTATGAGTGATAACATTTATACTTATGTTAAATACAGATTTAACTAGCAAAGTAATGCTCAAAGTTATCCAGGCAAGGCTTCAACAGTACATGAGCTGTGAACATCCAGATGTTCAAGCTAAATTTAGAAAAGGCAGAAGAACCAGAGATCAAATTGCCTACATCCGCTGGATCACAGAAAAAGCAAGAGAATTCTGGAAAAACATCTACTTCTGTTTTATTGATTACACCAAAGTTTTTGATGGTGTAGATCACAACAAACTGTGGAAAATTCTTAAAAAGGTGGGAATACCAGACCACCTGACCGGCCTCTTAGAAATGCAGGTCAAGAAGCAACAGTTAGAACTGGACATGGAACAACAGACTGGTTCCAAATTGGGAAAGGAATATGTCAAGGCTATATATTGTCACCCTGCTTATTTAACTTATATGCTGAGTACATCATGAGAAACTCTGGGCTGGAGGAAGCACTAGCTGGAATCAAGATTGCCGGGAGAAATAACAATCACCTCAGATATGCAGATGATACCACCCTTATGGCAGAAAGCAAAGAAGAACTAAAGAGCCTCTTGTTGAAAGTGAAGGAGGAGAGTGAAAAATTTGACTTAAAGCTCAACATTCAGAAAACTAAGATCATGGCATCTGGTCCCATCGCTTCATGGCAAACAGATGGTGAAACAATGGAAACAGTGAAAGACTATTTTCTTGGGCTCCAAACTCACTGCAGATGGTGACTGCAGCCATGAAATTAGAAAATGAAATTAGAAAATTAGCTATGACCAACTCAGACAGCATATTAAAAAATAGAGACATTACTTTGCTAACAAAGGTCCATCTAGTCAAAGCTATAGTCTTTTCCAGTAGTTATGTATGGATGGAGTTGGACCATAAAGAAAGCTGAACACCAAAGGATTGATGCTTTAAAAAAAAAGGGGAGGAGATGATAGAGAAATGAGATGGTTGGATGGCATCACTGGCTCAAAGGACATGAGTTTGAACAAGCTCTGGGAGTTGGTGAGGGATAGGGAAGCCTGGCATGTTGCAGTCCATGGTATTGCAAAGAGTCAGACACGACTGAGCAACTGAACTGAACTGACCTAAGTATAGATAATCAAATATGCAATAAAACATAAGACAACTGAGTGTTCTAAAACTAATTCCTGACTCCATTCATGCCAAGCCCATATTTTGTGCAGGATACTATAAAACTTAAGAGGAACACTAAAATTTTCTACCTCTCTGAAGGTCATACTTAATTCGTAAAAGTGTCAGAGAAAGAAAGAACAAGAATGAGCAAAACTGCTGGAGAAAGTGCATCATATTCCCTTGTCTCGCTTCTTATCTTAATCTGGACATTATATCTTTTTGATGAAAATTATTTCACTCTGAAGTCAAATGAGTCCTTAACTTCCAGCTCCTGTGAGCTACATATTGGTGCATAGATGGCACAGGAAAAGAGAAAAGAGGCTTTGCTCTGGACCCACTTGATGTACAGCTTGAACTCAGGCTTGGACCAATCAGAGCTGGTCCCAGTCTCCAGCTAATCTTTATGCCCCTTATAACTCAGCCCTCTCTGCGCATCAACCATTCCTCGCGTCCTCCTTAATCTAAGACCCTCCAAAGACTGACTTCTGAAATATTCAAAGAAAACCTTTCATCTATTCCTCTGAACCCTATTAGTCACTCACCATCCCCAAAGCAGATGTTCATCTCTGTGTGGTAGAGAATAACCATCACACCATTAGAATTCAACTTTCAAACTCCTCTCCTGAAGCATCTGAGTTGTCCAGAAAAAAATCACTACATCAACAATCCACTCTGAATAAATGAAATTTAAGTCAAGACCCATATTATCATTTTACAATTAATTTTCAATGGAGGAACATGCTTTTACTTTTTTTTTTCTTTTTGGTGTCACTCAGCCAGGAGACTCTTAAACACAGCTTGCTACCAACCATTATTTATGCTCCTCTTCTGAGCGGCACCTAATAACTGCTAATTAAGTCTTTTGTAGCCTGACTCTGAACTAATTAGGGTTAATTGAGCCTGCTTGTACGTTTGCTATTCTAGCTCTTTTCCTGATAATCAGGATTTGGGAGCACATTGAATATTTAGTTAGTGAGCTTAGATTTCCTCCACTGGGCGTTCTGCTATAGGCCTCCGTCATCTGTTAATGGGCAGCAATGAACCACTCTCTGCTTTATCTGTACCTTGCTTTATGTTGTGTGTGTGTATAAACAGTCAAGGAAGTGAGAGAAGGACAAACAAAGAGGTTGGTGTCATGTTATTTCAGTCTTGATTTTTAATCATTTAAGAGACTCACTCAGGGATATATCTTCTCAGAGAGAGACAATGAGTTTCTGAGATTCTGCGCTTGTGCTCCATAAATAAGATGATTTTTCTTCCTAGTCCTATTTATTTTTAGGTGGTTATATCTTTGAACTGATTTAGGATTGTGGTATGCCTGTCATTGAGGATCCTGGTTCCGTATTATTATTGTTATCACTTATTATCATGTTAGCATGATTATTTGATTTGTATTAATAACCTCTATGAAAATCATTTCACAACATTTCAGACCACTGAAAACCCAATCTGCTTTTAAAACTTCCTTGGAAGAAAAGTTATGACCAACCTAGATAGTATATTCGAAAGCAGAGACATTACTTTGCCGACTAAGGTCCGTCTAGTCAAGGCTATGGTTTTTCCTGTGGTCATGTATGGATGTGAGAGTTGGACTGTGAAGAAGGCTGAGTGCTGAAGAATTGATGCTTTTGAACTGTGGTGTTGGAGAAGACTCTTGAGAGTCCCTTGGACTGCAAGGAGATCCAACCAGTCCATTCTGAAGGAGATCAACCCTGGGATTTCTTTGGAAGGAATGATGCTAAAACTGAAGCTCCAGTACTTTGGCCACCTCATTCGAAGAGTTGACTCATTGGAAAAGACTCTGATGCTGGGAGGGATTGGGGGCAGGAGGAGAAGGGGACGACCAAGGATGAGATGGCTGGATGGCATCACGGACTCAATGGATGTGAGTCTGAGTGAACTCCGGGAGTTGGTGATGGACAGGAAGGCCTGGCGTGCTGCGATTCATGGGGTCGCAAAGAGTCAGATACGACTGAGCGACTGAACTGAACTGAACTGAAATGTTTTGATCATTTAGCTTGGAATTCCAGTCAGCTTTTTAGTCATATCTATCATAAAAAAACAATTCTACACAAAAACAAATTTTAAAATTTGTTTTCATGGCCATTCTTCCCAGGAAATTAAGTTGAACAACAAAAACTGAAAGATAATTCTAACATGAATCAACAACTTTTCTAATATCACCAAGATGACTGGCTATTCAATAATTTCTTTTTGTATGTTGGCTGCTGGCCAGAATTTATAGCAAATAATTTGGCCACAACAAAGACTAAACTAGAATTTCTTTCATGACCCTCAGATGGGGAAGTAGATAGAGGTCATCCTTGAAGCAAAGAGTCCATCTTATGTTTCTTTCAGATCTAATATATACTAAAATATGAGTTTATTAGTGAACTATCACTGAATGAATATGTCTTAATAAGGCAGTAAATGATACAGTTACCTTTTCTATCTATCTATATACGCACAGTCTAGGTGTTTATGTTATGCAGTCCCTTAATTCCTTATGTTTCTAAGGTCAGCAGGTGAAAAGACTTTGGGGATCATTCATTTTAATCTCTCTCTTTACAGATGATAAAGCTAAGGATAACAAAGGTCAAGTAATGGGCCCAAGTTTGCTCACAACTGTTGATGCTGTTGTTTAGTCCCGCAGTCATGTTTGATGCTTTGTGACCTCCTGGACTGGAGCCCACCAGGCTCCTATGTCCATGGGATTTCCCAGGCAAGAATACTGGGATGGGTTGCCATCTCCTTCTCCAGGGGATCTTCTCGACCCAGGGATAGAATCCACATCTCCTGCGCTGCAGGCAGATTTTTTACTGCTGAGCCACCTGGGAAGCCCTTGCTCACAATAATGCTAAAGCTGAAATCCAAACTCAGGGGCAAAGTCGACCTCCTGGAAGTGGGTTTCATTGTGAATGGAAATTCTGAGAACTGATACTGTGTCTGGCCATCTGTTGAAAGCTCCTTTACCTTCAGAAATATGACCAAACCGGTAACAGAGCCTCAATTCCAAACCTCCATTTCTGCACTGAAGTACATAAAGCATCCTGCAGCAGCAGCCCATTTAGCATCAGAGCTATTTTAATTTATGTAAATTTGCATTAAATATAAATTTACATAAATTAAAAGTATCATTTATATAAATGTCCATAGAAAAGTTTTATTACACAGCTTTCAATTTAGAATTGAAAGCTCCCTTTGAAAAATATCCAAATAAAATAACTAATGATCTATATATAGATGTGCTAATTGTGTAAAGGTTCAAAGAAAGTTATATATAAAAGGGAATATATATAAACTCTATAAGCAAAGACTATGGATAATTTGGTTCCATTTTAATTTAATCCAAAATTAATCGATAACAGTACTATTTAATATATATTTCCATTGAGCTCTCAAAAATCTTGTTTCAGTGGCTTTAAACCAATGATTATTTTACATGCATTAAAATATACTGCCAACAATTGGCTGTTCATTGAGATAATATCTAATTACTGCAGTAGGTAGGGGAAATAATAGAATCCATAATTGTGGCCTAAAAAACTGCAGTTTAAAGCATGCATGCTGCTGTTAAGATTTATGATCACACTAATCAAGTTGATGTCAGGGTTTATTTCATAATGGGAATTTTATGATTCAGGAAAACAACTCTGATGGCTGAGAACAAGTGAAATGGATTATTCGAAGTGCTGTTCCAGAGAAAGGTGTGATCATATATTTCCCAGGGAATTCTTCCATTTCTTTTCCTCACAGCTCCTTGCATTCTAGTGCGATTAATACTGTGGGCAATTCTTGATTTTTCTGGTATGATTACTATAACAGGCCATTCTTAGAGGAAGGGGAATGCAGAGTACTGATAATTAACCAAACTATATAAGGATTCATTGCTAGCTCTTGTTTCATCTACACTGAACCACTGTGTTCACTGGTGTCTTAAATTAATTTACGGAGACTCTCTAGAGGTGATGGCACAGAGAGGTCAATGCCACTGAAAGAACCTTCAGTACTCACAATTCCCAAGGGAAGGAGACATGTCATATTATGCAGGTCTACGTGGGGAAGGCCCCTGGTTGGTTAGGAGGCAGAAGGAATGACAAAGTGTGGCCAGAGCCTTACTTCCTGGAAAGGAATGGACAGGATAGGCAAGTTTGAGTACATTTAGGACTGGACAGTTCAAATTATTTCAGCAGGCTCTGGGCTACAGGGGTGGTGTCCAGGTGCCTGGCACCCAGTCCTGGGGTGATTTACAGCAGGCAAGTATTGACTAGGTACTGAGAGTTAAATGAAGGAGGTGGTAGTGCTGTGTGGTAGGATGCGTGGTCTTTCAGTTGGTTGGTTTGCATTTGAAAGTTGTGCTGACCTAAGAATCATCTTCTCTCCTGGAATTAGGTACCTCTGAGAGGCAAAATCTCTGCCCAGCCAGCAAGGTACCAAGATGTCAAAGCATTATAAAATACACAAAACAGAAATACATGATGAATACAACCATCCCTAAAGCTTTATCTCTACTCTTCTTGGTCTGTTTAATTTCGAGAGGAAAAGACTGGTCAAGGGAGGAACTTGTTAAACTGAAATGAGGAAAAATCAAGGTTTAATTGGGTGTCCTATATAAAAACATTGTCTTTGCATTGGACTATGTTGTGAATGTGTTGCCCACATTTACAAAAATATTCGAGAACTGGTTACATGTATACTGAACATCACTCAGATGTGTGATATTATTTGCTAGGGGCTTCTCAGGTGCTCGGTGGTAAAGAATCAACCCGTCAATGCAGGAGATGCAGCTTGATCCCTCGGTCAGGAAGATCCACAGGAGGAGGAAGTGACAAGCCACTCCAGGATCTTTGCCTGGAAAATCCTGTGGACAGAGGAGATGGGCAGGCGACAGTCACTGGGATTGCTAGGAGGTGGACACGACTGAGCGCACGTGCAAAGGTGTTGTGGGTTTACATGCAAAACACTACTTGATAAATCTTCTTCCCCTTCAGAAACACAGCCACAAACACACACACACACACACACACACACACACACACAAGTGTATGCTAGAAGTAAGAAGAATTCAGAAATCCTAAATGTAAATAAGGACTAATAACTGAAAATAGGAAGAATTAACTCTAGATTATTTTCCTAAGACCCTGGACTCTGCCGTTGAGGGACTGAATTCACATCTTCACATTTCATGATCTAAATATCTATTTTGTTTTCCTTTCTTCTTCTCTTCCTACCTACCTCTTTTGTTTTCTATCTCCTTTTAACAAACTCAGTTGAGTTCAAATTGTACGGTAAGCTGATAAGTGTTGGTGATACAAAGATGAAAAGACATGTCAGTATCCTAAAAGAGCTAAGGTACTAGTAGAAAAACACTGCTGAAGTATGAATGTTTACTGGACACTCTAGGAGCTATTTTAAGAAGAGTATTTGAAAGAGAAAACTGGAGCAGGGAGACCTAAGTGTGTTGAGGAGTCAGTACGACACTCAGAGGAAGAAACTCAAGCTGAGAAGGGACTGTCAACAGGAAAAAATTGCACAACCTAAAAGTTGAGGATTGTGTTTCATTTGGCAGACTTTCCTGAGCTTCAGGCCCAGGAAACAGCCTCTCAGAGAGTTCTGAGGGACTGCTCCTAAGAGGTAAAGGAGGAGGGAGGGTAATATAAAGGATATTTTGCAACAAAGACCAGGTATTCAGAACACCAGAAGTTACTGTTAATTAATGAAAATCAGACACATCAGGTTAAGGCATTTAGTGCTTTTCTAAGTATGGGAAGATGTAAGAGTCTGGGCTCACTGAAACCATCCCTTTGACATACACCTCAGCTATTCAGGGCAAGTGTTCGGTGCTTTCTCATCCCCAGTCTCTTCAGGGCGCACAGCTGGGGCGGCTGTGATGTGATGGTCTGATGGCTGCAACAGCCTTTGTTTATTGATATGGTAGGCAACGTTTTTCATTCACAGGACCAACAGTTGAAAGGTAAACGAAGGAAGCAGACATTCTAAGAACACTGAGACTATGTTCTCAGTGGTGAAAGGAAATCCAGTTGCTTTAGGGAACTGGAGGTAGTTGAAACTGACTGAAGGCTAGAGAGTGAAGGCAAGTGGAAAATGTAAGTAAAAAATAAAGCAAACGCCAGATCATGAAAGATCATGTTTTATGTGAGGCTATAAAGTTTAGATTTCATCCCCTCCACTCATAAATATCAGTTGAGACCTAGTCTCAGACATCACTTCAAATATTGAAAATATGGCAGTAAACAGGACATCCAGTCTTCACATTATAGTACAAACACATACAAAAATGTACAAAATTGTGTCAGATGTGACACCTGTAAGGGAAAGCACGGAGGTATGAGTGCTGTTTTAAACAGGGTGATCAAGGGAACTCTCCAAAGCACAAAAACAAGGGTTTAATGAGGAAGTAGTCTTTAAGAGACCTGAAGTGAGAGGAAAGCCATAGGAATGCTCTAGGTAGAGGCAGGGATGAGGCTGGGATACTTGGGACAACAAGGAAAGACCACAGGCATGAGGTGTGAGGAAAGGACTGGGAGGTGGGAGGAAAGACTGGAGAAGTGGGCAGGTCCCTCCTATGTAATGATCTAGGTGAGAAATGAAACTGAAATCCGTTCTGTGCTGAAAAGGTTTTGACAGTTACGACAAGTAACATACTACGATTTATGTTTGAAAAAGAGAGGCTTGGTGTTTTATATCTTACTTGGATGGTAGTTTCACAAATACATATATTTATCTAAACTCATCAAAAGAGATACAGTATCTATGTGTTTTATCATATGTGAATTATGCCTCAAAAAATATGTTTAAAAGATCATCTGTGGAGATTCATGTAGAGCTAGGTAGTGGAGGCAGAAGCTGGGTGGCCAGACCTTTTTCATGGCGTCAGTTGAGAGTCATTGAAAGCTGGCGAGCAGCAGCATCAGACGTGTGCTTTTGAAACATAACTTGACACTCATCTGCGGAATGGAGTGAGGAACCTGAGAATAGGAAACCTGGTTAGAAGCACATCATCGCTGTAGCTCAGGAAGGACAGGATGAGGGCCAGGGTGCAGATGACAAGGGAATCATTAACGGTCAAGAGGTAGAATTGCCATAATTTGACCAGCTGCATGAAGGGACTAAGAGGGAAGAGACTCTAACATGAATGATTCTCATGTTTCTGACTTTGGAGCTCAAGGAGAATAGGATACATTCATTGAGATAGAAGTTGTGAAAGAAGGAAATTATTTTGGCTACAGGGTGGGTGTGGTGCCATTCCATTGGTACATGTTTAATTTGGGGATGTTTGTGTAACACACAAGTTGAAAGGACCAGCATGCAGTTATAAATGAGGTTTAAGAACTGCCAGTGGCCTGGCTTATAAATTCAAATGTGTGAGTTGTTACTGAATGAATATTGGTTAAAACTCTGAGGATGGATATGAATGCCCTGAGAGAATCCTGAATCACAGACTACAGACTTCAAAATGTGAAAGTGAATTTTTAGTGTGAAAGGATGATTTACTTCTCCATAGCCCATATCATTTAAACAAGTCTTTACTAAGCACATACGTGCTTGGTGTTAAGCTAGGCATTGCGGTTGATAAAAGACCTGAAATTTACATAGGATTTTTCTTTTAATGAAGACAAATGCATAAAAGTTAGTAGAATCATCAACTCCTTTAAAATATCAAATCTTCAGCTCATTTTATAGAGGAATCATCATTTACTGAATGCAAGTATTTGCCTGGAGTGAGGTGAATTTCAGTTATCCAGGTGAGTGTGTCCTAAACGCAAGGACCAATTAAAGAGCAGAGACTTTTCTCTGGCTAGTAGCAGAAGAGGAAATCAGAAAGATGTGATCCATATGGCCTGGAAAACTGCAAACACCCCTCTCGTGAACTGCCCATGGGGCCCACATGGCAAGGAACTTCAGGCAGCTTCCAGTTGCTGAGAACAGTTCCTGCCCAAAAGCTAGCAGGAAAAGGAGGACCTCATTGCTGCCTTTGTAAGGAAATAAATTCTGTCCATAGCCTGTGAGCTTTGAAGAAGATCTTGAGAGCCAGATGAAAACTGTAGTCCTTGGCAAACACAGTCCTGTGAAACCCTTAGCAGAGAGGCCAACCCCTCAGTGCCTGGATTTCTGATCTACAGGAACTGGAGGGTAACAAATGGGTATTAAATTGGTGGCAATGTGTTTCACAGCATAACATTAATACACGCATATACCCAATAATTCTCCACGCTGAGGCTCCAAGAGTTAAAGCGACACACCCTGGCTCCCATTGCTGGCCAGCAGAGCTGCAAAGACTGAAACCCAGGCGGTGTGCCTGACTCTTCCCCACCCTTCCCACAGTCCTTGCAGAGAAACACGTGGTAAGGCAAGCTGGTACCTGGAGCAGAACCGACACTCAGAATCCTCATCGTAAAGCTCTGTTTTCACCTCTGAGCTCTGCGACCTCTGCTCCGAGCTACACCATCGAGCTGGCCTCCTCTTCAACACCCATCTGACTTGAGGGAGAGGAATAAACACTCTTCTCTTGTACCAATTAATCTTTGACCACTGAGACTGCCTAACAGAGGTAGGAAGAGTGAAATTGACTCTTGTTTTTGTAGGACTGAGCTGGGACCCCTGATTTATTTCACCTTGTTTGTGAAACAGCAGCTAATGACTCTGGTTCACTACCCACCTGGACTAAATTCAGGAGAATCACAGGAGAGGACAGTCAGGGCCAGAGCCAGCGCACTTGTGTCTTGCTGTAATTCATCTTCCCGCAGGTTCAAAAGGCTTGGGGAGCCAGAGAAACACTTACTGTGCTCTTATTAAAAGGTGTTAATATCTTAATGACTGTGCATGAACAGGTTTACATTTCAGTGCTTCCTATACCCCAGATAAACCCAATACGTACTTTCATCATGCCAATAACAATACAATACTAAGAATCTCTGGTCCCCAAATTCCTGATCCATAAGGCATGAATACAGCAACATCTTATGGAAATATTGTAAATATTATACATGATAATGGGCATGAAAGTGCACTAAAAACTAGAGTGAGAGTAGGCTCAAAGCAGTTGTCTATAAAAAGCAAAAAAAAAAAATCTAAGTGTTTGAAACTGTAAGAATGGAGAAACTGTGGAAGATGAATGGTCAGAAGTTTATTCTGTTTTCTATGCATTAAATCGCTCTCTTTTTTCCACTGAAATGAGATGTTCCATTTTAACATGTTTAATCCATCCTAACATCACCTTGAGAAACTCTCAGTTTACATGTTCTAGTACTTTCGGCCATCTGACATGAAGAGCCAAGTTACTGGAAAAGAACCTGATGCTGGGAAAGATTGAAGTAAAAGGAGGAGAGGATAGCAGAGGATGAGATGGTTAGACAGCATCACTACTCAATGGACTTGAATTTGAGCAAACTCTGGAAGATACTGGAGGACAGGGAAGCCTGGAGTGCTGCAGTCCATGGGGTCTCAAAGAGTCAGACAGAACTTGGCCACTGAACAACAAATTCTCAATTACATCCAGTCCCATGCTCCTAATCTCTTACAGAAAAAGGTCGTGTCAATTACAGTTGCTGAGCCTGCACCTTTCTTACAGCTGAATTGTCCTGCCTGGTATAAATGGAGTTATATTACTACCAGCTCTATCAGAACCATACACTAGACTACAGAAAACTGCCAAATGAGATGCTGAAATTGGTAGGGAAAAGAAATGGAATTTTTCAGCTCCTTAAAAGGGAATTATCCTCAATGGAGAGTAAGAAAGAAAGAAGAAAAATTACAGAGGGAGTGTTACAGAGTTACTTACAACACATTTTTATGCAATGGACAACAGCAAGAAATTTGTCAGCATTGAGCAGCATTATGGTTTGCCAGAGCTATAAAAAGGTTATGCAAACAGTAACCCAAAAGGAATAGAAATACATTAGAATTTATAGGCCTAAATTGCTCACTATGTAAATGAAGCCTTCAAATATATATGGTTTATGGAAATTAATGTCTTATATTTATTACCCAGCTCCAAGATTAAAATTGGAACCACACTGATTAGGTAACATTACAAATCAATTCCTATAGAGAGAAATAATAATAATACATCAAAGTACAAATGCTCTGATTAAACAAGTTGATATATAAGAAGAAAAAAATATGTGTGCTTTTCTTGACTGCTGTTTCTGAATGCTAGTCAGTTTTCTCCCCATTCTCCCCAAAACAATGGGCTGAAAACAAACAGACAAGTTGGTTATGACACTTGCTATTTCAGTTAACACACAAGAAGGAAAGGAGAGAAAGAAAGAGCTGGGCTATTTTCCTGCAAGTTAAATATCAAATCATGTGAAGCCTCTATTGCTAAATGTGGCAACACTTCAAGAGCTACAATCAATGTAGCATTTAGACAAAGAGAAGACTGGAAGCAACAGTGTATTGCTGGACAATTCTTTCCTTCAAGTCTCTCCAATTCCTTTAGCCCTTCCAGACAGGGCAGGAGAGTTATAAAGTATTGATAGAAGGGACAATGTAAAAGGATTGACACATTCAATATTTAATTTAGTCAGATACGCTAATGACCTGTGAAAACTATTAGAATCCAGGTTGCCCAAAAGCATTCGAACAGTTTATTCTTCAGTAGGGGGAAAAATGATTTTATTTTAAAAATGACAGAATGAAAGAAAATTTAAATCTCAGTGCACTTCACGGCACCATGGGAGAAAGGAGAAATTTCTAAAAACGTGTTTTCAAGGCTTTCCATGGGAGACTGTGCTATGCTGTGCCTAGCCACTGTCTTGTCCAACTCTTTGCATCCACAGAAGGACCACCAGAAGCTCCTCTGTCCACAGGGATTCTCCAGACAAGAATGCTGGAGTCAGTTGCCATGCCTCTTCTAAGGGATCTTCCCAGTCCAGGGATCAAACCCAGGTCTTGTGCATTGCAGGCAGATTCTTTACCATCTGAGCTACCAGGGAAGTCCATGAAAACTGAAGTGGGTAGCTTATCCCTTGTCCAGAGGAACTTCCTGACCCAGGAATTGAACCAGGGTCTCCAGCATTGCAGGCGGATTTTTTACCAGCTGAGCTACCCAGGAAGCCCCATGAGAGGCTACGTGAGCACAATGCTTGCAGGAGTACTATTTATCTAAATGATTTGGGACTAGGTTTCCTTTTATGAATAGGTAAACTGTCCCTGTTAGAGAAAGGACCAATAGACAAAATATGTTAAAACAGACAAATATTTTAATTGACAATAGTGATTTTCTTTATCATTTTGCTTCTGCTCAGATCTACCCCCAAATATCTCATTTATAAAACAAATCATAGTTGCTCACAAGCTAGTGGTTGGAGAAGTTTTTCCACTGCATTAAAGAAGGATGTGGGCTTCCCTGTGCTCAGGCAGTAAAGAATATGCCTTCAATGCAGGAGACCCAGGTTCAATCCCTGGTTGAGAAGATCCCCTGGAGAAGGGAATGGTCTGGAGAATTCTAGGGACAGAGGAGCTTGGTGGGCTACAGTGCTTGGCGTCATAAAGAGTCAGACACGACTGAGCGATTCACATATATATATAGAGAGAGATTCATATATATGTATATATATATATGAATCATTTTTCTGTACACCTGAAACTAACACAATATTATAAATTAACTATAGTTCAGTTTTTTAAATTAAAAAAGGAAAGCAGCATGAAAGGAAAAGGGCCTTTCTTGCAAAAGGAACACTGAAAACCAAGACAGAAAAGGGGAAGGCATATATGTAAGTTGCTTTCCAGTTGGCTGGAGCATAAGGGACATAAAGGAAACACATGGGAAAGAACATTTTAATTTTAACAGCCATGTAAGGGTTACATGAGAGATTTCAAATATTTGAGGTGTAAGGACTTAATTTTATTATTAATTGGAAAATAGGAAAGATTTTGGAACCAGAGATCACAAAGTTGAAGATAATCTTTGGGAAGAGTAATTTTGCAGCTATGGATGAGATGGTTAGGCTTAGAGGACAAGGAGAGAGAGAATGAAATGGGACCAGAGAGAAAGTAATCACAACAGTTCCTGAAAAACTGTGCTGATCTCAGCTAGGTCCACAGGTAGATAAAGAAGGGATCCTTATTGTTGCCTCAAGGGAGGTGTGGCTGGGCCAAAAACAGAGGCACCCTACGTCTTCACTTTTCTTTGCAATAGCCTAACCCTAGAGAACACCTTATAGTTTGCAGCAAGGAAATGGAACGGGCTTCACTTTTCACTTTCATTCATTGGAGAAGGAAATGGCGACTCACTCCAGTGTTCTTGCCTGGAGAATCCCAGGGATGGGGGAGCCTGGTGGGCTGCTGTCTATGGGGTCGCACAGAGTCGGACACAACTGAAGCGGCTTAGCAGCAGCAGCAGGGTATGTAAGAAGAAGCAAGAGGCAGAGAGATACTTCTCCAGACTAAGGTGTCCCCCTGGACTACACAGAAGAGGGACAGAGTCTGTGGCTTACAGAGCTGTGGGACCGGGGTCTCCAGAGAGGGCTGGCAGCAAAGTCCAAGGCAACCACTTAGGCACCAGTGTCTCCAGCCTCATAAGAGTCTTGCCTGCCATGCATGGGGGGAAGAACTTAACAGCACCATGCAAACAGGGAAGAGATATATCTCACCACACAGATACTCAACAATTGGAGGCTCCCTCCAGCATCCCTTCATTACAGATGTTTTGGAATTGCATATGGCGTGACCCATGGGAGCAGGATGAGGGAAATCCCAGGAATACTAACCTTGAATTTCTTATCAATACATCAGGAACAGGACTCAAGCCAGATATTAAATTGATTCAAAGAAAATTAGAAGTGTTCAATTTCTTATCCACCTGGATTTGTGAACTGAAATTCATATACTCTAAATATTTACATATTTTTGTATTCTGGGCATATGCATAGCACATGCTAAGCAGGCTATACTCAATAAACAGGTGTGCATAAGTGTAAGTGGGTGAAATTCAAGATATATCAAATTTGCAGATATATTTGTCCTACAGTATATAATAATAGAAATGTTTGTATGTATTTTTACTACTGATAATTGCCTACTTTTTTCTCCAAATATCTGGCTTCTTTGTCTTGAAAATCAAATTACCAGACTGCATACAAATAAAATCCTGTTGGCTCATCTGAAAGTTCCTGTATTTGTTTGTTTTCTTTTTTTAACTCAAAGTAAGCCTAATATTTTAGTTCATAGATTTTAAATCCAAAGAGATAATAATTGGTTGTATTTACTTATTAACTGTGGTAAAAATAGAACAATCCTGCAAAAAGGAAATTTAATTATGGCCTTAATAGCAACAAATACCTAGTTTAAGATTACACCATCAGGACTGAGCATATTTGCTGGCAGAACCTGGCCCCAAATTTGTGTTTATTTATTTTACCTATCAGAGTCAAAGTCAACCCATATATTCATTCCTATGTACTAGAAAGATATAGAAACAACTCAAGTATCTGTTGGGGCAAGAATCATAAAGAAGAATACACAGGGAATGTTATTCAGTCATGAGAAAGAAGGACCTCTTGCCATTTGTGACAACACAGATGAACTGAAAGACACTGTGTTACTACGTCATGGAAGCAGCCTAGCTGTGCATCAGCAGACGAGTGGATAAGGGAGTTGTGTACATATACACAAAGGAATATCACTCAGCTATAAAAAAGAACATGCTTGAGTCCGCTTTAATGAGGTGGATGAAACTGAAGCCTATTACATAGAGTGAAGTAAGTCAGAAAGAGAAACACCAATACAGTGTATTAACTCATACATATGGAATTTAGAAAGAAGGTAACAATGATCCTATATGCAAGACACCAAAAGAGACATCGATGTAAAGAACAGACTTTTGGACTCTGTGGGAGAAGGTGAGGGTGGGATGATTTGAGAGAATAGCATTGAGGCATGTATATTATCATGTGAAATAGATGACCTGTCCAAGTCCAATGCATGGAGCAGAGCACTCAAAGTGGGTGCTCTGGGACAACCCAGAAGAATGGGATGGGGAGGATGGTGGGAGCGGGGTTCAGGACGGGGGACATTTGCGCACCCATGGCCGATTCATGTTCATGTATGGCAAAAACCACAACAATGCTGTAAAGTAATTAACTGCCACTTAAATAAATTAATTAATTAAAAAAAAAAGATACCATGCTAACTGAGATAAGCCAGAGAGGGAAAGACAAATACCGTGTTAAGAGAGCAGATTTCAGGTACACTAATCATCAAAATGTGGTAATTATGTGAGGCGATGATATATTGATAAACGTTATAATAATCATATATATATATATATATATGGAGAAGGTAGTGGCACCCCACTCCAGTGCTCTTGCCTGGAAAATCTCATGGACAGAGGAGCCTGGTGGGCTGCAGTCCATAGGGTTGCTAAGAGTCGGACACAAATGAGCGACTTCACTTTGACTTTTCACTTTCATGCATTGGAGAAGGAAATGGCAACCCACTCCAGGGTTCTTGCCTGGAGAATCCCAGGGACGGGGGAGCCTGGTGGGCTGCCGTCTATGGGGTCGCGCAGAGTCGGACACGACTGAAGCTACTTAGCAGCAGTATATATATATATATATATATATAAAATATGCCAAATTATCATGTGGTACACTTGCTATATATATATATATTTAATAAATAGAATTATTCAAAACTTTCTTTCCCTATACAACAAGGATAACAATGGGAAGAAGGGAGTGATGGAGGGAGAGAGAGGAAAAAGAAAGTTAAAAATAATAATAATAATATCAACAAACAGCACACACAAAAAACAGCCAGTTCACGAAAAGGAGATTTCTAAATGGTTCATAAAGACATGAAGTGAGCTTCAGCATTATCAGTAAGCAGGAGAATTAAAAATAAAACAACAATGAGATGCCACGTTTCTTCAAGCAAACAGGCAGGACAGTAGAATGCTACATGCAGAGACACCAGAGTGGTTCTGCCTGAGTCTGAATTCCAGCTTCATAGTTGGTTAGCCTCCAAATCCTGCACAAATTACTTAGCCTCTCCCAGTCTATTTTCTCATTTGTCTAATGGAGATTGTAACTACTTCACAAGGTTGTCATGGCCATTAAATTAGTTAGTATGTGTAATGTGCATGACACGGTGCCTAGTCAATAGTAAATGCTCTTAACATGTTTGGAAAGAAAGAAAACTCATGTCAGGATGGGCATGGAGAAACAAGTCATTCTTCAGTTATTTTCTGAGCACCTCCTCTGTGCCAGCCACTATCGAGGTGCTGAGGACACAGGGCAGAATTCATTATCATGTGGTACACTTGCTATATATATATATATTTAATAAATAGAATTATTCAAAACTTTCTTTCCCTATACAACAAGGATAACAATGGGAAGAAGGGAGTGATGGAGGGAGAGAGAGGAAAAAGAAAGTTAAAAATAATAATAATAATATCAACAAACAGCACACACAAAAAACAGCCAGTTCACGAAAAGGAGATTTCTAAATGGTTCATAAAGACATGAAGTGAGCTTCAGCATTATCAGTAAGCAGGAGAATTAAAAATAAAACAACAATGAGATGCCACGTTTCTTCAAGCAAACAGGCAGGACAGTAGAATGCTACATGCAGAGACACCAGAGTGGTTCTGCCTGAGTCTGAATTCCAGCTTCATAGTTGGTTAGCCTCCAAATCCTGCACAAATTACTTAGCCTCTCCCAGTCTATTTTCTCATTTGTCTAATGGAGATTGTAACTACTTCACAAGGTTGTCATGGCCATTAAATTAGTTAGTATGTGTAATGTGCATGACACGGTGCCTAGTCAATAGTAAATGCTCTTAACATGTTTGGAAAGAAAGAAAACTCATGTCAGGATGGGCATGGAGAAACAAGTCATTCTTCAGTTATTTTCTGAGCACCTCCTCTGTGCCAGCCACTATCGAGGTGCTGAGGACACAGGGCAGAATTCTTCTCTTAAGGAAGTATGCTTTCTAATGGATAAAAAGAGAGGAAATCGTGCACATAAAAATAAGTAACCTAGTTAGACCATTTCAAGTCCAGTGTATTAATATTCCTGTGGGGAATGTAAGGCATGTTGACATGAAAGAGAGTGATGGAGGAGAGGTGGGGGTCAGGAAACGTGCCCTGGGGAGGTCACATTTCAGTTGAGATCCGCAGGATTCAAAGGAAGCAGCTTAACCTCACATAGAGGGAAAGCACTGCAAGTGATGAAACAGCAAGTGTCTTTCAGATTCTTCTGATAGTTTCTTTGGCATCTTTACTGATTGTAGCCTGTTAAGAAGGCCATGTGGCAGTTTCTGTCTCACTATTCATACCCTATGACTCCAGGTGTGTATTCCACTGAAACAGTGCACAAAAATACATGTGTGGAGAGGTTCTTAATAGAACAAAATCAGAAACAACACACCAATGGAAAGGCAAGTTGTGATATGTCTATAATATGCAACACTCTTCAGCCGTAGAAAAAGTACAAGAAACGAAATTAAATCAGAAACCACTCAGCTTTGGAAAGAAAAAGGATTAGAAGAATCTACTCCTGTAGGAAGGAGGCTGACAAAAGTCCGGAACTCTCGGTGCCTGCAGCTTAGGGAACTGAAATGCTAGCCGTTGCATGATCTCAACAGTCATGGCAGAAAGTAAGAGGAAAATGCACTGAATGAGCACCTAAGTGCCCAGAATCTATCAGAACCCCAGGAGCCCCAAATCTCACCTGTCCACAAAAGTTCCTTTCAACAGGGAATTGCCCAGAGGGCCCACTGGGAGCTTAGTTCAGGATTGGAGGTGCATTCGGGGTTCCATGAGCAAAAGTGGGCACAAAATACTCATGAGAGATACCCAGAGGCACTAAGGCTTAGTATGCTCAGTTGCTCAATCGTATCCAACTCTTTGTGGCCCCACAGACTGTAGCCCACCAGGCTCCTCTGTCCATGGGATTCTCCAGGCAGGAATACTGGAAGGGGATGCCATTACCTGCTCCAACTGAGTCTAGAGGAATAACCAAATCCCTTTCAGTGGGAAAAGCCCAGATTCAAATACTAAAAAAATTCCAGCTGAAATTCTACAATGAGAGTAAGGCCAGAATTGTAGTAAAAGTGATAAAGCTGACTGATTACAGTTGCAATGCCCAACAAGCTCATGAAGGCGGTCCAGGCCAGTTTAAAATGTCATGAACTGAGCCAATCCCACCATACAGGAAACTGAAGCCTAATGAGATTGCCTCAAAAACAACAAATGGGGTGGTTGAGTCTGCAGCTGAAGTTTCCCTTCATTAGGAGATAAACCAAGGAAGAATGGGAGGTCATTCAAGAATGATAGAATCACTTCCCTTATTCTACCTTCAGTCCAGTGTATGACTGTATTACTACAGCCCCTCTCAGGGGAACTCAAGGTCATGAAGCACTCGTAAATCTTCCTCTTCCCTGCTAGAGCCCCTACTCCATCTTCCCCTGAAAGCATAAAGCTCACGCTGTGACCACACAAGGAGTCTTATAGGAAGCAGGCTGCGTGCTATGTGTGCCAAGTCACTTCAGCCGTGTCTGACTCTTTGCAACCCTATGAACCATAGCCCACCAGGCTCCTCTGTCCACGGGATTCTCCAGGCAAGAACACTGGAGCGGGCTGCCATGTCCTTCTCCAGGGAATCCTCCCAACCCAGGGATCAAACATGACTCTCAGGTCTCCTGCTTTGGCAGGCAGGTTCTTACCACTTAGCGCCACCTGCCAAGCCCCTTGCAAAAACTCCAAGCACAGCTTTCTACTATAACCCAATCAAGAAGTCATCATCAGGGCCTGACTTGCAAGAAAGGAATTTCTCAATGAGTATGGAAATGCGTCCAGGTCTCCCATGGGTGAAGGTTAGGAGACAGTGCTTCAACGACTTCATTAAGCAGACACATGCCAGCGAAAGAACTCTGGGAAGCAAAAGAGGAGAAAGTGCATCCATCAAATCCTTGACAGGGTGATGGAAAGAAGTCAAGGTCTTGTCAGTCGAATTCTATCCTGACTTTCTTAGCAGATCAACACACTCCTAGAGGCATCAGCTAAGAATGTCCCTCCTGAGCCTGTTAGGAGGGGGGATACATGTGCTTTGTACTGTGTGAGAAACCATGGAGAGGAAATTGTCTGCCCCCTGCCAAAATTCGGCCAAAGCTTCCTGCTGGCCTTTTGTCACAAAGCGAAGTTGTGCAGTTGTGGTTCCCTTTGACTTATCTTATGTACAGTCTTAGAAGCCCATACTCTCGTCCCCCAATGTGGTGGATTTCTAAGTCGTAGACCAGCTCCTAGAAGCATCTCCCAGCCGATCAATATGCTGAGAGGCTCTGCAAAACAGGCAATAGCCACACAGCATGTCCAATTTCTCTTTTCCCTTTTACATCTGTTAAAGGTCAGAGACTATATTTATCACAACCAAATAGACCTGGATATTGAAAAGATATCTTCGCTGGCATATTGTTTTCAAATGGGGTGGGTGTGGGAAGGCTTTCTTCTGGTTTCTGAAAAGTTCACATTAAATGAAAGCACACTGCACTTTCATATGCTTCTTTCTATCAAAAGATTCCAAAGTACTTAAACAACTTTAATTAAGTTCTCCAGCATCTCTCAGGAACAAATCAATATTTTTCATACTCTTTGTTACAGGCTAGGGAAATAAAACCCAGCACTACCAACACCCTCCCTGAGCTCATATTTAACATTCTTTCCTTGAAATATGGAAAATTCCTCTTGAATATATTTAATTATGATGAAGTAAAATTTTCTTCCTGATGTGCCCATGCCTCCTCTGTTGGGGATGAAAAGAAAATAAAAAGGAGCCCCAGATAAGAATCTGAGAATATTTTTTGGAGGCCTGGATATTGAAAGTGGCTTTCCTGGTGGCTCAGTCAGTAAAGAGTCAGCCTGCAATGCAGGAGACCTGGGTTTGATCCCTGGGTCGGGAAGATCCCTTGGAGAAGGAAATGGCAACCCGCTCCAGTATTCTTGCCTGGAGAATTCCATGGACAGATGAGCCTGGTGGGCCAAAGTCCATGGGGTCACAAAGAGTTGGATACGACTAAGTGATAATTTTTACTTTGGATATTAAAAGCAAAAAGAAAATATATTTTCCATCTCTCAGGCAATATAGGAGAATATCTGATATTTTTTTCATCCTGTAAGCAAAAGAAATACAGATATATTTTCAGAGTCCTAAAAAATGAAAATATTCTAGATTTGCAAAAGCAGCTGAACCAACTCTTCACCTCAGAAGTGTCACCAGCATGATCCAGTTCTGTAAACAGACTTGTGGTTGACAAGGGGGAGAGGGAGTTGGGGGAGGGGTGGGTGGGGACTTTTAAGTTAGCAGATAGTTTGTATCTGCTACTATTATAAAATGGATAAACAATAAGGCCCTACAGTATAACACAGGGAACCATAATCAATATCCTGTGATAAACCACAATGGAACAGAATATGAAATCTATATAGGTATAACTGGATCACTTTGCTGTACAGCAGAAATTAGCCCAACATTGTAAATCAACTATACTTGACTAAAATATTTTTTTAAGAGAAATTGTTTTCTATCAACCTGTGGAAGAGTGTGGTGGGTGCTGACTTTTTCTTACATTCTCTTTGTAGGATAATTCGGTTTCTCTTTCATTTCTTTCGATTAAAGACTGACACTCTCTGTGCTCAAATCATCTAAGGGTCCACTGGGGAGAGACTGGGCTCCTGCAGCAACCAGTGGGTGTTGGGCTGTTTGCAGGATGACAGGACAGGAAAAGGCTGCTCTGCCCTCCCAGAAGTGACACCACAGGGAATTCAGGGGAAAAAAATAATCTAGGAGAAAAAAGGCAAGTTAACTACTCATGTTTGTGCACCTGGGGGCTGCTGTTTGTAGGGAACAAATTGCTATAATAATAGCTACGCTTCTAACACCTTCCTGGGTTCACCTTGGAGATGGTTTTAAGCTCCTGAGATGGAGGCTTTTTCGGTTAAAGTGAAAGCTTTGAGTGCTTGCAACTCTCCCTTAATGGCTTTTGGAAAGAGAGGCCTTCTGCATTTCCTGCCCTGGGAAGCTCCGAGTCCAACAGCATCTCAGCTGAGCTGCGTCTAGACTTGTATTCATGCAGCAGCTTCATTGCCCAATGCAGGGGCCACTAACTCTCCACGCATAGCATGAAGCAAAGGGCAATGACAGCCTCTAGGTAGGGTAAATTGGCCTTACAGGCCTCTAGCCATTTTGCTCCTTAGTAATCTCTTCTGAGACCCTTTACACCAACATCCTTGAAAGTAGTTTTGGTGCATCTTGCTGATCAGGAGTGCTGCCATTTCCCCTCTCTGTTCACATGCATTTCCAGGGAGAATAACGTTTCCAGAAAGAGGACTGGTTTTTTGATCCAGGGCCACATATGTAATCGGATGAGCTGATGGAAAAATCCAACCAATGGCAACATCTTCTTTCCCTATCGTCACCTCCAAGATAAAGAAATCAGCATTATGTTTCCAGATATTCATTTGGGAAGACCTCCCATAGGATAATCATACACCCTGGTTTATGGTGTGGTTTTTATTCATGCTCCCTTTTACCTTTGGAAGTGTCCTGCTTTAGAGAAGGATGAAATATGTAAAGTCTAGGAAGGAAAGAGTTGTTGTGCCTGCACGCTCAGTTGTGCCTGACTATTTTAGAACCATGGACTGTAGCCTGCTAGGTTCCTCTGTCCACGGGATTTCTCATACAAGAATACTGGAGTGACCTGCCATTTCCTTCTCTAGCAGATCTTCCTGACCCAGGGAACGAACCCATGTCTCTTGTGTCTTCTGAACTGGCAGACAGATTATTCACCACTGCACGACCTGAGAAGTGGAAGGAAACAGAGTTTTGGCCAATTCCCTCACCGCACCCTGGACCTGCCTGGTATGTCTTCTGAGGTTGGATTCCAGGTGCTAAAGACCTGAACTACATCAGATCCTGCACAGAAGCTGGCAGCAGAACATGTCTGCACATGGTGCCTCGATCACGTGGCCTCGAGATGTGTGCATATCAGAGCCAACCACAAGAAAGGCTAGAGAGCCTTTCTTCAGTTGAAAGACACTCACCTAAGCTACCTGTCTCCAAAATTATTACTGAGTTTGATTTTTTTCCCAAGCATGACTAGCATGGGCATAAACTCAGAACTAATTTGATTTAGAAAAATTAAACAATGCAGCCTTTCTTATAGCCAGGTGCAGAGAGAGAAATTGAGGCCTACCATGCAAGCACCTAAGAACTTCTGTTTGCATCACTAAAGTAACTGGTACACAGGTGGGAGCCAAGTCTAGGACCAACCAGTTGAATCAGGAGGTTTTATCCCCTTCAATGAGCTCATGGGGTCAGAGTTCTCAGTGGTCTGGATTCCCGCAGGGCTGAGTGTGCCAAATGGGAGGAATGGAGGGAATTACTCACAGAGGTGCTGCTAGAGCATTCATTTATTCAGTGGATTCCACGTATATTTATAAAGTAAGCACCATCAGCTCTTCCATGGCTGTGTTACTATAACTTCCTCTCTTGCCTATCGACTCCATAGGCTATGCTCAGCTCTGTGGTATAAGTACATGTTATTTCACCTGTGGGATAAATACTTAAGCAGGAGAGGTTTTTAGTTCAGGTAAAATAGGACATCATTACAGACACAGAGACAGGGATTCATATCTGAGACAACAAGACGGAAACACTTGAACAACTGAAGTCATAATAACTAAAAGAAACCATGTATTCAAGATTAAAAGATTAAAGAGAGCCATGATGAGAAAGTGTTCAGGAGATTTGTTGTTGCTGAGTTGCTAAGCTGTGTCTCACTCTTCGCGACCCCATGGACTGCAGCACACCAGGCTTCCCTGTCCTTCATTATCTCTAGGAATTTGCTCAAATTCACATCCATTGAATCAGTGATGCTATCTAACCATCACATCCTCAGCTGCCCCCTTCTCCTTTTGCTTCAGTCTTTCCCAGCATCGGGGTTTTTCCTAATGAGTCAGCTCTTCGCATCAGGTGGTCAAAATATTAGAGCTTCAGCTTCATCATCAGTCCTTCCAATGAATACTCAGGATTGATTTCCTTAGGATAGATTTATTTGATCTCCTTGCAGTCCAAGGAGTCTCAAAAGTCTTCTCTAGCACCACAATTCAACAGTATCAATTTTTTGGTGCTCAGCCTTCTTTGTAGTCCAACTCTCAGATCCGTACATGACTACTGGAAAAACCATAACTTTCACTATATGACCTTTCAGGAGATTTAGGAGATTACAGATTTAAATATTAAGCTATTTAGTTAATTAATCATTGTTCCACCTAATTCTCAAAGGAACATAAAAATTTCGAGGTGTAAGCAGAGTAGGATAATTAAGGAGGCAGACTGAGAGAATGCATACCCACCTTGTATATGATGTTTCACATATGCTAGGAGTAAGGAGCAGGTGGGGTGTGGCTGCTGTATGTGACTTCAGGACTTGATACGTTAAAAAAAGGTCTCAAGGAAGGATTCCTTGGAAGAACACAGTTGTGCAAATTAGGATATTGGAAGGCTTAAGTTAAGCCAAGGTTTATGAGTAAATGAACCTATGAAAGATTTTAATGTCCTAACTGCTATTTTCTACTGGAGCATCCAAAATGAGAGTGCATAATAATTTGAAGTCATGAATGATAATGAGCCATAAGATATCCACAGATAGTGGAGACAACTGGAATTCCCGGGGCATCATGGGCTGCTGGTCCTAAACAGCTTTGAGATGGCACGGGACCTGGGATGGACTTTGAAGTGTGGTAGGAGATGGGTGGAGGAGCAATGAAGCTCAAGCTCATTCCCATGCTCACCTCTAGCCATCATGACCAACAGCAACTAATTCTAATGTGCTTTTTATCTAAACGGGTATTCCACTGGGTGCCTCTGAGTGACTATATAATAATAATAACAATACTAATCACTATCAGAATTAGCCGCAGTCTAGACCTTGAAAGGACACAATGATAAGTGTCTACACCCGGATAGGTCCTCCCATTTGTGGTGAGAGCCTTCAGAATTAGTCCTGGGTGATTGCCCAGGAGGAAATTGCATAAAGTCCACTATCTCATTTATGGAGGCCACCAAAGAGCTATCAAGTGAAAGTGACCTTCCGCCACAATCAACTTTGACTAGACTCAAACCAATGACCCTGCAGCAGGAGGCATAGCTACAGACTAGCTTCCCTCTGACAGGTACAGGGTTGATTTAAGCCTTACAGCTGTTGCATTAAAGAATTATTTGTGCTTCTACTGAAATCTCCCCAGCTGCCCCCTTCCCAAAATAATTATCAGTTACAGCACAAATATTAAAATGGCACCTTAAAAATTAAAATACAATTCTTTTAAAAAAAGATGATATAAATGTATAATTACTTGCTATAGATGCTTCAAATTACCAAGAGACCTTATTTTATTTCTGTCACAGCAGAAAGTCTTCATCAGGAGGAATTCATGTGGAGAGCCAACCATGTCCTAGTTATTTTGTATTTAATATGCTTGAGATGTTTAATTATTTTTGATTAATTCATTTACCATTAAACTGCCCAAAGACGTGGATTTGTTTTGCACTGAGAGGCTTGTCAGCCTGTGAACTACACAGATACAGCCTTAACGGAATCGACAGAAAAGCCCAGCATTGAGGGTCAAAACAGATGCAGATTCAAACCCTGGCATATGCCAGTTATGTGAATGTTGGCAGCAAACATCCCTCAACTATGGTTTCACCATTTATAAAATGAATCTGACTTCACAGGGTATATGAGAACTAAATAAGAAAAATGAAGGTAATAGTCATTTTGGACTTATGACTAATTTGATATAAAAAAAATTAATGCACTTAAGTCCCTTACATACAAATGAGTTTCATTTCAAGAGCACAATCATAAGTCCAATTTGTTTGTAAGTCTAACGAAGTTGGTCTAAGTACCCAAAAAACGGCTATAGAGTATCATACTGTAATAGGTTTATAATGTGTTCACATCTTTGAAAGTTCACAACTTGCAGGGTTGTCTGTAGGAGACTTACTGTTAACAGAAACCTCAGTTAAGCAGAGCTGGAGGACCAGAAGGGAGAGCTCACAGGCCCTACAAAGAGAGCTGAGCTAGACAGGAAAAGGAAAGACACCTCTTTCCAGGCAAGGACTCAGCCACTGACAACCATGGAAACTCTGTATTTATTGTAGCCATCCCTTCCAACTTCCCTTCCCCCTCTATTAAAAGGTTCTCCTTCCCTTGCTGTGCAGGGATTTGCATGTGGCTCCCCAAGATTGCAGACATCAATCGCTAATTCTTTACTGCTCCCAAGTAAACCCAATTTTACAGGCAGTCTATTTATTTTAGGTCAACACTAGGCAAGCACTCAGTAAATGGTAATTATTACTATTCTGTAGGAATGCTAACCATCTACTATGCACAAAAGTAAAACACACCATCATTGCTTGCTTTGCCTGACAGTAGAGGCAGATTTCTAGGGATGAGCCCCAGTCCCAACTCAGATAAATCTGAAAGAAATGAAGCTGGGGAGAGATTTCACCATTGCATCTTAGCCCACATTTTGTCTTGTCTCTTCCCAGTACCCCCAAAGAACACTGAATTTCAAACAGGTGGCCTTAGTACCCGCTGAGCACTCCGGCATCCCATCTATTTTCCATACAGTCTAAGTAGCTTACTGGGACTGCTACAACCTTCATGGTAGCTTCTTCTGACACTTATTGAGTGACCCCTGACCCTCAATCGGAGAATTTAAAAGGTGGAGCAACTTCCAGAAAGTCAGAGGGAGAAAGGAGTTTGTAGGTCATGTAGCACTCTCTTTTACAAACAGGAAAATTGAGCCCTGAAAGATTAAATAACTTGCTATAGGCCATATAATTAGGTAGAGACAGAAGCAGAAAAAAGACTCAAAAGACTCCCAACTCCACTTTACTGTCCTCACCAGACTTCCTCAGCTGCCGTGGCTCACTTATGTGTTTCAATCTGGCAACTTCTTAAATGGAAGGAACTACTTAAAATTTCTCGAGGGGACATCTTGGTGGGGGATGCTGGGTAACTGAAGCAGTAGAACAGGAATTAGAGCAAAGAAATTTTTGTCTTTGCTGCCAGTGTATAAGTGTCTCCAGGAAGAAGAGAAAAGAGATTACAATTATTGAGTCCTCACATTCTTCAGGCTTCACCAATCTAGGTCTAAAACCTGGGGAAAGTAAGTGCCCTTTCCCTCCATAATGGTAAACCCAGGTGCTCTCAACAATCCCACACCCTAAAGCAATTCTGGACATCCTTTGGAATATCTCACTCTACTATATGAACATCTTCGCAGTTGTGATGGCCATCATTTTCCTCTTCTCTTTAGTTTATTTTTTTTTCCCCTGGCCGCACAGTGTGGCATACAGGATCTTAGTTTCCCTGACCAGGGATCAAACCTGTGCTCCCTGCAGTGGAAAGGCAGAGTCTTAACCACTGACCTGCCAGGGAATTCCCTCTTCTTAGGTACAGAAAACATTCTTTTATGACCACTAGCTTAGCTAGTATGATGCAGACTGTGAAGCCAGCACAGCATGATATCTTTCTGGTGTGTCTCTGCATAAGGATTGGTGTGCCTTATGAATCAAGCTGCTGGGGGTTTTTTGTCGGTTTTTTTGTGTTTTTTTTTGTTTGTTTGTTTGTTTTTTACATCACATCACACTCCAGTAGAAATCTAGAAGGAGAAAATACCATTCATTGGCACAAGGACAACACTTAGTCACAACAAAGCAGGTCTTCTCCTCTCAGAATTTATCTAGTGAAACTAGGCTTTCCTTTGTCCATTGCAATTCATCTACCAAGGCTCAGAAACAGGTCCCGAAGGCTCCTAAGGCTCAGAAACAGATAGACAATGAAGTCCCGAATCATACCTGTCTTCCAATACTCCCGTAGTGTCCTTAAACAGAAATAGCCATCTAAGCATTTCCCTTGCCTTAGAATGTGTTAGCATTGCCCTGCCCCATTCCCATCACCAAGGTTCTGAAAGAAAGTGAAAGTGAAAGTCGCTCAGTCATGTCCAACTCTTTGTGACCCCATGGACTGTAGTCCATGGAATTCTCCAGGCCAGAATACTGGAGTGGGTAGCCTTTCCTTTCTCCAGGGGATCTTCCCAACCCAGGTATCAAACTCAGGTCTCCCACTGCAGGCGGATTCTTTACCAGCTGACTCACAAGGGAAGCCCAGTGAAAGTGAAAGTCGCTCAGTTGTGTCCAGCTCTTTGTGTCTACCTTCAGTCAGAAAGGTCTGGGAGCTCCCTGGTGGTTCAATGGCTGAGAGTCCACACTCTCAAGGCATGGAGCCCAGGTCTGATTCCTGGTCAGGGAACTAACTCTCATATGCCATATTGCAACTAAGACCTGGCACGTGCACGTGCACACCCCCCCACACACACAGAGTCCTGCAGCAGGACTGCCCCATGAGACATATCCAAACACTAACCTGAATGTTCAGGCTCATGTTTACACAAACTTTAACTCAAGCGATTAAAAAAAAAAACAACTGGGTTTCTACTATTATTTTAAAATTGAAGTTTAGTTGATTTTCAATGTTTTGTTAGCTTCATGTGTATGGCTAAGTAATTCAATTATTCATTCATATATATCTATTTTTTTCATAATGTTTTCCCTTATAGGTTATTACAAAATATTGAGTATGGTTCTCTAACTCTCATGATTTTTACAAAACTGTTACAAGTAGGAAGTATTGCTTCTCTGTGCCAGATGCCAGCCCAAGGTCCCAGAACCAGCAACTTGGGAATTAGAGCTAGGAATTGACCCTCTGTCTGAGGTCACAGGGGCTTCCCAGGTGGGGCAGAAGTAAAGAATCCACCCAACAATGCAGGAGATGTAAGAGGTGCAGGTTCGATCGTTGGGTGGGAAGATCCCCAGGAACAGGGCATGGCGACCCATTCCAGTATTCTTGCCTGGAGAACCGCATGGACAGAGGAGCCTGGCGGGCTACAGTCCATAGGGTTGCAGAGGCCCAGACACGACTGAAGTGACCGATCACCCAAGTTGAGCTCATGCTCTCGGCACTGGGCTTCCCACAAAACTTGGGAAAGATACCATCTTCCACCTCCAAGCACAGTCCTCTACTCTGCACCAGTCAGTTCTGCCCAGTCTACTTTCCCAGCTTTCTTGTTTAAGATGTTTCATGTGATTTTTTTTTTTCATATTCTTTCTGTGGATGAACTCACCGTGGTATTTTATTCTACCTCTGGTACCTCTGTGATCTACCTGAGTCACTTTAGAATCTCTAATGTGCTCTTACAATCCAGTAACTGATGTTTACAGGCTGGCTTGTTATGTGTTAAAGATAAGCACTTTTCAAAGAAAACCACAAGCACACCATATTTCTGATTAAAACTAATGGTGGACTAGGTACAAGCAAGGAAAGCTCTTAGATAGCCTGACAGTGACTAATAGAAGTTTGTGTGTTTATGTATCTTCCAGTGAATTATATATGCTGCACTGTAGGCATAGATGGAAAACAATGCAATTTATCTCTATTTTCTTTAATGGTTTGGCCCATAAAAACAGGTCAATCATGAAGAGGCCTTCTTGAAATGATAACCTCGAAATCAAACTTCCATACAGACACTCAAATGTAATTCAGCATCCAAAGGGAGAAATAGACCCCTCGGCTCTGATTTAGCCTGAAGTCACTACAGACACTGGTATATGTTTGTCTAGAAAATCCCAGGGACAGAGGAGCCTGCCACAGTCCATGGGGTCGCCAAGAGACAGACGTGACTGAGTACTCACACGTGCACTACCGACATGTCCACCGTACTGGGAGGACTCGCGTATATTTTCCACATGCACAGGCTATCAATTATCATGAAAATTACATGCAAGACAGTTCCTGACAAGTCGCTCTCTCAATATTTGAACTTCAGGAATAGAACATCCAAAAACTGATGCCATTATGGATCATCACTCTGGACAACAGATACCTGTGAAAGAAGACAGCAGCTGCTCCTTGTCTTCTATGCTCCACATCAGAAAAATGCCAGGAAGAGGTGATAGCCTTGATTAACTTAGTTGCTACCTCCTTACGTACCTTGGGGCACAGGACAGACATCATAAACTGTCCTCACATGGGTCAGAAATCCCTACAGTGCCAAGTGGCAGGGAAAGTTTGAACTGAGACACATGTCCCTAACTCATTTGTCATACTTGTTATACAACTGCTCACCTTGACCTTCAGTCACTAGGGAAATAATATTTGGGGGGGGGGGGTTCTGATATTTTATTTAAAATTTTTCTTTCTAAGCTTCCTAACCTCTCACCAGAATCATAAGCACTTCCTCAGTGTCACCACTTTTTACTACCTGGTGGAGTTATTTATTCATAAGGCCTTATTTATAAAAATTACTGTGGTTTTATTATGATGAAGTGGAAAGCATTCATGGAAAGCATTTGAAAAATACTGAAAGAATAAAGTAGAAATGTGTAATCATCCACAATTTAACCACACCTCATTATATTTCTCAGAGTTCTAAAGTGGTTTCTTTTCTTTCTTTCTTTTTTCTTTTTTGGCCATGCTGCATGGCTTGTGGGATCCTAGTTTCCAGAACAGGGATTGAACCCAGGCCTGTGGTACTGAAAGCACAGTCCTAACCACTGGACAAACAACCAGGGAATCTCAGATCACTTGGAGAAGGCAATGGCACCCCACTCCAGTACTCTTGCCTGGAAAATCCCATGGACAGAGGAGCCTGGTAGGCTGCAGTCCATGGGGTCGCTAAGAGTCAGACACGACTGAGTGACTTCACTTTCACTTTTCACTTTCATGCATTGGAAAAGGAAATGGCAACCCACTCCAGTGTTCTTGCCTGGAGAATCCCAGGGACGGGGGAGCTTGGTGAGCTGTCGTCTATGGGGTTGCACAGAGTCAGACACGACTGAAGTGACTTAGCAGCTTAGCAGGGAAATAATATTAGCAGCAATGACAGGTACACCCATCCAAAGTGCTTTTTGAAGCATTAATTAATTTAACCCTTACTATATTATTTCATTGTATCTTCTCTGATTTTCCTATCTTCTTCTGAAACACAAGCCTTAAGCACACATCACTCAACTCTGTTTCACCTAAAAAGATAAACATCTACCTCAATCAAGCTTTATTCTCCTTTGCTGACATTCTTCACTGTTCCAGTTTTGTTAACATTTTTCTAAAGGTTCTAGACATGAATTGTCCAATAGAAAGGCCATAAAGTTTTTACTATGTAATTTTCTTATACACTTTAAGTACTTGCACATTTCTTACATATTTCAAGTACTCAGTCTTGAAATAGTCACATGTTTGCTGATGGCTACTGTAGAGAATAATGCAGATCGAGAATGAGGGGATCCCCTTGAGAAGGGAATGGCAATTCACTCCAGTATTCTTGCCTGGAGAATTCCATGGACAGAGGAGTCTGGTGAGCTACAGTCCATGGGGTTGCAAAAAGTCAGACATGCCTGAGTGACTCACACACACATACACACACACAGAACATTTCCATCAACTCAGAAAGTTTTATTGAACAATGTTCCTCCACAGGGAATTCCAGCTTTTGTTAAGATGGTGCTTGTTTCATTTTCCCAGTCTATCACAGATTCTTTTTAACCTATACTCTATTCAGAAATTTCTCTTCAGGCTACAGTGAGGTGACAGGAACGATATTTATTCTTTGGTCTTCAACAACTGGAAGGTTGGAAAAACACACGAAATACATTTTGAGATTTTTAGACACTGGAAAAGAGGCAGGACAGAAGCTGACCTCTGAAAAAAGTAAAATAAAGAGAAGTGAGTTCTATGATTGACCCAGCTTATGCCCAGTGAGTTTCTAAGCCTACACTAAAAGAAATGATACAGAAATTTCTTCAGATGAAAGGAAAATAATATTAGATATAAATTTGTATCTACTCCAAGAAACAGCGTTCCAGAAGTATAGGTTAATATAAAAATAAAATTCTCAAAACTTTAAATCTCTTTGAAAGGTAATTGACCGCTTACATGAAAATAACAGTAGATCATGGGATTTATACATGTTCATATTAAAGCATAGAGCACATAGAAGTTCATAATTTTAAGGTTTTTGATTATACATGAAGTAACATAATTTTACTTGAAAATAGACTGGGATAAGTTCAAGATATACATTGCAAACACGAGAGCAACCACTAAAAATAAATAAAGGTACAGAAAATAAGACAGCAGAAAAAGGAAATAAAAAAGATAATACAAGAAACCAATGAAATAGGAAACACAGGGACAATAATGATATCAGTTAAACCATAGGTTGTTTTTTTAAGAAACTGAAAACAAGAGCCAGACAAACCAAGAAAAAAGGGATAAGGTGAATAATCAAAATTAAGTATGCAAGAGAGACCATCAATAAGATCCTCAAAATATTCAAAATATATTTTATAAAATATAGAAAGTAAAAGTGAAGTCGCTCAGTCATGTCCGATAATAACTTTATGAAAAAACAGACACAATCAATGATGAGTGTTGGAGGAGAAAGGGACAAGAGAATGAGATGGTTGGATGGCATCACCAACTCGATGGACATGAGTCTGAGCAGTTCTGTCAGATGTCAATGGATAGGGAAGCCTGGCGTGCTGCAGTCCATGGGGTTGCAAAGAGTCAGACGTGCCTGAGTGACTGAACTGAACTGAACTGAAAAATTCTGAAAAATCAGTTCAGTTTGGCACAGTTCAGTCGTTAGTTGTGTCTGATCCTTTGCAACCCCATGGACTGCAGCATGCCAGGCCTCCCTGTCTATCACCAACTCCTGGAGTTTACTCAAACTCATGTCCATTGAGTTGGTAATGCCATAGAACCACCTCAGCTTTCTTTATAGTCCAACTCTCACATCCATACATGACTACTAGAAAAACCATAGCTTTGACTAGACAGACCTTTGTTGGCAAAGTAATGTCTCTGCTTTTTAATATGCGGTCTAGGTTGGTCATGACTTTTCTTCCAAGGAGCAAGCGTCTTTTAAAAATTACAAACTGCCAAAGCTCATGAAATAAGAAATATGAATAGTCTTTTTCTTAGTCTTAAAAGCTAAAATCATAAGCTAAAAAATTCCACAAAGAAAACTCCAGACTCTACATTTTATTTAACATTTAAGGAAAAAATAATAATACCAATTGCACAAAAACTCTTCCAGAACACAGAAGAAAATAAACACTCTTCAACTGATTTTATGAAGCACAAAGTACCCCAATTTCAAAACAAGGCAAAGATATACAATAAGAGAAACTACAAACCAATATCTTGCATGAACATAGATGCAAAAATTCATGACATACTTTGGCAAATCAAATCCAGAAATATCTGCATCATAGCCCCCAGGAACAACCGAGCCCAGGAAGGCAAAGTTGTTTTTTGATATTTGAAAACCAGTCAAGCAATTCACAATGTTGACAATCAAAAAAGAACAACCACATGATGATTTCAAGGAAAAGCACTGGACAAAATTCAATATCCATTCACAATAATATTTCTCAGTAAACCTGGAATAGGAGGAAATGTCCTCAATCCAATTATGGACATCTACGGTAAAAAGCCATAGCTAACATAATTACTGGTGAAAGTTGAATGCTTTCTCTCTAGATGGAGACTGAGGCAAGAATATTCCATCTTATCATTGGTTCTATTCAACATTATCCTTGAGGTCTTAGTGAAAAGAGAAAGAAACACAAAAGACACACAGATTGAAAAGGAAGAATTAAAACTTTCTTTATTTGCCAATGACATGACTGAGTACAAAGAATTCCAATAAATCTACCAAAAAGAAACTAGAGAAGATAAGTGATTTTATCAACTTTGTAGGATAAAAGGTCAAATACAAAATACATTGTGAGCTCTATTCAGTGAAATAAGTGTATTGATCACATATTTTGCTGGTGCAGCAATGTCAAATTATTATAAATGTTTCTATCATTTATTCTCAAATTTTATACTTCTCTCATCGTGGATTGGCAACAAAAAGTCCATGGACTGGGAACAGCCTACAGACCACTGTCCACATGACACTCAGACATTTATTAATTAAGCGAAACTTCCATACATGTACTTCATATATGTCAGACACCTTGCTGAACAGTCTCCAACATGAACAAGGCTCAATTCCTAGGACCGGATCTCCAGTATAATAAGCAGCATAAGACCACTACACACATAATCAATATTTTTAAGAATATGTTTACAGCCATAAGTGATGGGAAGTGGTTTGCATTTGAAGAATTCGAGAAAGGAAATGAAAGAGATGTTCTGATCACAAAAATCTTAATGGTTGAAGATGTATTTGAATTTGCCATAGAGAAGCGACAATAGAGCAACCCAAACCCATCCACACAACAGTGAGCTTACAGTGAGACCCTGATGCCTCCTGTTTGTTTCTAGGAAATGGATTTCGACAAAAGCTTCTGGGATTTGGAGAGGTAAAGAACAGACATTAAATCTCCCACATTAACATCCTCCCAATACTCCAAACCCACTGATACTTCTGATTCTCCAATACATATGATATTCATGGCTAAAAAGCCCAAGTAACATTTTTATACAGATTGTAACCTGTGTACCTAGAACCATAGGGTGTTAGAAAGGGAAGATCTTAGAGATAAGATGATAAAATTTTGCAAATATGGCAACGGGAGATGGACATTTTCTCCTAGGCTATGTGGTTTTTCAGGAATCAGGAGATGTTAGATGCAGCTCTGACACCAAGTCCAGGACTCTTTGCCTTATGCCATGTTGCCTGCCCAGACACCAGAGGAAGGAACACCGTCAACTGTAGTTGCTGTCGCTGCACACAGTTAAACCCAAAGGAGTGATGTCTGTAACAGAGTGCCAGCTGTAACCTAAACACAAGGGCATAACTGTACATGAATGAAGGACTGAGGACAAGTTCCCTAGGTATCTACATACATGAGCTTAGAAGAAGCCTTCTTGGGGATGGGGGAGGGTGGGGTGGGCGGGGAAATGACCCAAGGAAGAGAACAGTGGAGGTATATTCAATATTCATCCATGTTCAACCATCATCGAAAGGAGCAAAATCCTAGGATCACTAAGACAACCCAGCTCTTATTTACTGACACTCACAACCCCAGAAAAGTAAAAGCTACAAGATGAATGTTAGCAGAATATCTGAGTGGCACTGAGAGTGGAATTGTCCATGAGCATGACGTCAGTAGACGGACAGTGATGGGACAGCCTTCACAGCTGATCTCTTGGCTCCATCATCAGGGGTACCTATACTTTTAACATAAATACCATAAAATAAGGATCTGATTACCACATCCAACCAGCAAATGGGTGCCAAAGCACAATAAAATGAACTGAAAAATAATCCCAGAAACCTTCAACAGAAACATAGTAGCATATCCCTATTTAAAGAGAAAAATCAAGTCTAAATATAGGATAAATTTTTTTTAATGGGCTTTTGAAATTCCCACTGTCTCGGAGCTCATTTTCACCATCTCCTCTCCCCTTTTTGTGGACTCAGAATATTACACAGCCTTACTTCCTGGTTCACATATCGAAACTGACCTTTTTTAAATTAAAGCTGTTTTTCTTTTTTAGAATAGTCATTCTTACATGTTAGTATGCACTGAAATCACATGAAGCTCACGTGAATTGAGCCAAGCTGCTGTGTTCATTCAGCCACACAGCCTCAGATGCAGTGTGTCTGGGGTGGGCCCTAAGCACTGGCAATTCCAACAAACCTCCAGATGCTGGAAGCTGTGGCTGATGCTTCCTGGTTGGGATACTGGACTTGGCGGAGAACCACTATTTCACAGCTCTCCTCACCCTCCAACCTCTTGACACAGCCTTTCACATTATGAAACATGATAGCAAGCACACAGCTCTGATGCTGGCCTCCCTCCCTATAATTCAGGCAAGGCACTGAATGAGGGTTCAGTAAGTATTTGTTGAATAAGTAAATCAACAGATGAATGAATCACTGAGCTGGGAATAAACAAATTAATGAATAAAAGCATTTGCTTTTTTGTTTGCTTCAAAACCACTTAGAGTAACCCTAAACACAACAAAATGAAACACAGTATGAACAAGAAATACAACCAAGATGATTTTTTCCCAGAACAAAGAGACTGTTCTGAAGATAAATTTCAATTATGCCTTCCAAACCATAGAGAGCACATTCCCAGCACATCTCAGATGTTCACATTTTCTTCACCTCCAGGTTTTAAAAGTTTAAACACAGTGTACCAGTCTCAGACTATCTTTACTCATAATCAACAAATTATTTTGTGATTTTAAATCCAAACATCTATAAATCTTTAAAACAATCACACCCTTCTACTTTAAAAAGCTAAATTGAACAAACACATGTATGTCTTTTCTTCCTCTTGGAATCTACTAAGTCATAAACCCACAAAGACAAAGAGCTGGAGGTCAAAGATTATTCAGAAGATGGAAGATAGTGACTGAGAAGTGACTGTCTTCACACTGCAGCAAAAAGTGGATCCTGGGTGATTAGAAACATAAAGCAACAAGCAGCAAGGAGACCCTTGTGGAGAACACAGGCACAGCTCAGGAACTGGAGAACACCTTGAATGGCCATTGTGGGAAGTGAGGTTAAAACAGCTGGATTAAATGAAAGTCGAAAAACGTAAACTTTGACATCCTGACATCCTGCCAACATCATGCTAACAATTCATATCTAAGATCTCACCATTATTACAAAAAATAGAGACCAAGTCAAATAGGAAAAGGAACCAAATGGAAAGCAGAATCGTTTTTTAAGGTATATAACATTCTTTAGAAAGAAAGAGACAACTTTGCACGAAATAAACCAAATCAACTGTAATAATGATAGTTTCAAAGTTCTTTTAGAACTGACTTACTTTTGGAGTAAATTACAAGGGAAACTGTTCCACTGCAGAGATGGTGGTTTTGAAGAATCAGGTCAAGAGCAGCTGAGTCCATCCATGTCTTCCCCAGACAGTGACGCCCTGTGGAAACATACACACATCGTCAAGGGATGTATGGTTGGACCATCCACACTGATCTCCAGCCTGCAAGACCAAATCATGTGATAGATTTTGAATTTAGGAAACACTGTATCTATACTCAGTGTTGGGCAGGAGTTGTCAAAAAGACATGCTCACTGTAACATATAAAACATGCATCAATGACTCTACAGGCAAATATGGAACATCTCTATATGATAATCATGAAAAGGAAATATTCTCTATTTCCAAAAATAAGAAAAAGAACCTAAAGGTAGACGGCCATGTGACTATAAACAATCTAAAGAAGGTAATATACTAGGATTTATGCTAGCCACACTCTTCGTTGCCCTAACCCTAAACCCCTTCTGGAATCATCAGTTAAGACAACAGTCTCCTATGTTTGCTCAGAAGCATCTGGCAGCTGAATGAGTCCTCTAAGTGTTACGCTCACTTCTACCCCTGGGGTCTGTATTCCTGCTTCTCCCCTCCCTGTGTCCCAAGCCTTTGTTTCCATCAGTTTGAATCCTACATGTCAATCAGTGTTTAGTTCAAGCACCTTTTCCTTCGAAAAATGTTCCTCTAATTACTATCTAATGATTTCTCATTGTCTCAATACACAAATTCATTCTTCTTACTAAGACACTTTAGGCCCGCATCGTCAGATCTTGGCTTTCGCTTTCAACCTAATTCTTCACCACTACTTCCCCACCCTTGGCACCCAATCCTCTAGGCCTGGGGCAACATGCTGCTTCCTCAGACCTCTGTGCCTTTGCATAACTGCTCCTCCTCCCCTTAACTCCTCCTTTTTGTTTTTTGGTTGTGCTACATGGCGTGAGGGAAATGGGACCTTAGTTTCCTGACCAGAGATTGAACCTGTAGACCCTGTAGTCGATGCACAGAATCTTAACCACTGGACCGTCAGGGAGTCCCTAATTCCGCTCATCCTTCGCATGCAGTTCAGGTCATCTGTACCCCTCATCTGGCTTGGCTGCCCCACCTACATACTACCATCACGTGCCTTTAAAAGAAACCCATTTATATCCACAAATAACCACTAATAATTGAACATCTGTGATACTGAAGACACTGAAATTAAGTGTGGTACTTGTTTTCCTTATTTTAATCCCTACAAAATGTATGTGGTATGTACTGTTACTCCTATTTTCCAGAAGAAGAAAGCAAGGCTTAGAGAGGTTTAGAAATGTGTCTAGGGGACTTCCCTGGTGGTCCAGTGGTTAAGACTTCACCTTCCAAGGAAGGGGTTATAGATTCAACCCCTGGTCGGGGAGGTAAAAGCCCAGAGGTTTTTTGGGGAGGCCAAAAAACCAGAGCGTAAAACAGAAGCAATACTGAAGCAAATTCAATAAAGACTTCAAAAATGGTCCACATTAAAAATGTTAAAGAGAAAAAAACCAAACATGTCTAGATTAATTGGCAGTACATTGAAAAACTAAGATTTGAACATAGCTGATTTTACATTTTACTTGTGTATTTAACATTCTTAATTGTTCTTATGAGTGCATGACTGCAAACTCCATAAAAGGCAAGATCCATAATAAGTGTCATAGTCTTCCATCTCTATCACACAGCATAGGGCCTGGCTGATAATAATTACTCAGTGCTGCTGCTGCTGCTGCTAAGTCACTTCAGTCGTGTCCAACTCTGTGCGACCCCATAGATGGCAGCCCACCAGGCTCCTCGTCCCTGGGATTCTCCAGGCAAGAACCTGGAGTGGGTTGCATTTCCTTCTCCAATGCGTGAAAGTGAAATCGCTCAGTCGTGCCCAACTCACAGCGACTCCATGGACTGCAGCCTACCAGGCTCCTCCGCCCATGGGATTTTCCAGGCAATAAATATTTGCTAAAAACTGATCTGTGTGTTTAATGTTTTCTGCATGGTCTGTGTGCCCCTTGCAGATGAAGACAGTATGTTAGTCACCTTTGTTGTTGTTGTTTTAGTCACTAAGTCATGTCTGACTCTTTTGTGAATTCATGGACTGTAGTCTGCCAGGCTCCTCTGTCCATGGGATTTCCCAAACAAGAATACTGGAGTGGGTTGCTATTTCTTTCTCCAGGGGATTCTTCCCAATCCAGAACTGAGCCCGTGTCTCCTGAGTCTCCTGCATTAGCAGGCTATTCTTTACCCCTGAGCCACCTGGGAAGCCCCCTATTTTATATATGGTATTTTACAGATTTTATAGAATTTTAAAATTTTATATAGTAGTGTGCTAATCCCAAACTCCTAATTTATCCCTCCTCCCCTTTTCCCTTTGATACCAGCACAGCGTTTGTTGAAAGAATGAATACACTATAATTCTG
The DNA here is from genome assembly GCA_006408695.1 of Aepyceros melampus. Taxonomy (NCBI): domain Eukaryota; kingdom Metazoa; phylum Chordata; class Mammalia; order Artiodactyla; family Bovidae; genus Aepyceros; species Aepyceros melampus. Next base: position 5,540 of record SJXQ01010876.1, on the reverse strand, counting down.
AGAGAATTGTGTGTGTGTGTGTGTGTGTGTGTGTGTGTGTGTGTATTCACACACACAATTTTGATAGCTCTGGTAGAGCCTTGGGATCACACCCTGCTGGTTTTGAACATGTATTATTATCCAACGGAATCTCACACCTTTAAAAGTCAAGAGCTGTGTCTTCTAGTTCAGGATCTCTCTGCATTGGTTAGCATAACACTTGGCACATATCAGATGATTAAATATACTGTTTTTGTTGCTCCTCAAGAAAAAAAGGTGATGAATCTTTTCCGTGAATTGTACAAAAAGCTTAGATATCATTTGCTTGAATAGCTCTGTTTTATCCCTTCAAGTGAAACATGAGTTTGGCTGTAGAGATTTGAAAGCCGTCGACATGGACTGGCCTAAATGATATACTGGCACCCAGGGAAATCCTGCCAGGTTGAGGGCTTGTGGTTTCCCATGATGAGAGCAATCCAGAAAAAGCCATACCTGTTCCACAAAGCCAGTGGGCACCAGGATATGGGTGAGCAAAGACCATTAACATTTTAAGTATGGAAATTAGAGGTTTTGGCATCCCTGGGAAAAAAACGATGTGGCCTTTTAGAGACTGCGGGATCTGCTGCCAAACGTCTTTCCCCTTGAAACAAAAACTATGTTCAAGTCTCGATAATTACCACTGAGCTGTGCCAACCCCAGGAATCCTTCCCAACCAAGTAGCTCCACTGGGAGCTGAAATTTATATTTATAATCATTTACCTTCCCCCAAAATGTTAGTTTTCAGGACTAAACTTCACACACGTAACCTTGGGATTAGATCTGCTTTAGACCTAAATCTGGACCTACTCATGTCAAGCAAGGAAACATAAGAGAAAGACAGCCTCTCTCCCCTTTTTAAGAGGATATTTGGAGGAGAAATATGAAAAGAATTAAACAGCTGAAATATCAGAAGTATGATTGCCTTTGTAGTACCATGTGACCTGTTTTTCTGGAACTTTGCAATTGCACAAATGAGCAGGCTGTTTTTCATCTGATCTCCAGAGGACTCTCCAGACTCAAGAGAGACACGGTTCTCAAATCCATCTGGTCCCCTTTGCTTATCTGAGCAGAATCAAACACACAGAGGCCCAAATATTTGGCCAAACAACAGAAGTAGCCAGGCAACAGATACTTGAAAAAGAAAAAAAAAAACAAAAAACTGAAAAAGATTAAATCATATGCATTTTCTTCTGATAAAGACACAGTCCTTAGTCACTGAATATATTCATCAATATTATTCATGTGATTAATTCACAGTAAGTCTCAGTTTTCTGTTTTCGATCCCTTCAGTTTATGAATTCAGAATCATTAGCAAACTGTGCATCAGGGCCTTATGTTTTTATTTCTTTTTCTCCCTGGAAAAATTAATGTAGTTCCCGCTTGATTTCTCCATCTTTCTCCCAGAAAAGATACCAAAAAAGGCAAGATTGTCAGGGAGATATCTGACGGTAGTGTGAATGGTGGGTGAGGTGGGCATTGGTAGGTAGATGGTGGGGGCAGGTGGGGTGGGGTGGTTAGCACTCGTCTCTGTCTTCCTGTTGGGATACATGACAGTGAGGAAAAAATTTAATCGCCCCTCGCTCCTCTTCAAGAGTGACAAGGGTAATATATTACTGCCAAATCTTGTGAAAACGTTAGGAAACACCATTCCAGCTGTTCGAGTCAATGAGAAAAGCCATGAGTCTTGTCAAGTCCTTTTGCTACTTCACAGCATAAGGCTGTCACTTCATTAATTAGACGAGCGTGTTGCCACGCGACTCCAGTGCACACACTCTCCATCACCGATCTTTGTCAATTTGGGTAATAAAACAGCAATTGAATCATCCCCCCCTCCCACTCCCGCACATTAGTAACTGTTTTATGATGGAATTTCAGTTTCCTGGTGCACTTGATTAGTCAGTCTGGGGAGGACTTTCATAGATACAGTAGGAGTCTAATTAAAAGGCAGACTGCAAAGAAACCAACGGTTCAGATACAGTTCAAAGAAAACAAGTTCCAGGGACTACATGATAAGATTAAACATTCTAGGTAATCCGTTTCTTAGATGAATCTTAGACTAAAGCGGAAGGACTAGGCTCCTCGTCGTGGGGTCGTGGGGTCGTGGGGTCGTGGGGAGCAGTCGGCACTAGAGATGGGGATGGTGCTTGGAGGAGGGAGCACACTCCTAACAGTTGCGGATTCTTGGGAGAGTGCTTCCTGACTGTGGCCAGGAACCCACAGTGGTGTGGGTGGGCAGCCTGGGAAAAGAAAGGGCCACCACCATCAACTCCCGGGGAAAGGGGTCTCTTGTGCCCACAGCCCCCTCCTGACCTGATCTGGTGGCTGTCAGCAGACATTGTTTTCTGCTCAGACTTTGGGCTCTTTCAGTCTTTCGGAATTAAGTTCTTAAAACAGTTACAGTTTTCTTCTAAATATATTACATCTGATAAACTGTTTATATTTCAGAAAACTCGACTGTGGTAGGAGTTCTGGATCTCACCGTTTTCTCCTGGGATCTGTCCTAGGAGATCATTTTGTCACAAATGCGGAGCACTGGGGTTTTCCTCGGGGCTTCCCTGGTGGTTCAGACAGTAAAGAATCCGCCTGCAATGCAGGAGACCAGGGTTCCATCCCTGGGTGGGGAAGATGCCCTGGAGAAGAGAATGGCAACCCACTCCAGTATTCTTGCCTGGAGAATTCCACAGACAGAGGATTTTCTCGAGACAAAACTGCTTTTGGGGAAAAAATAAAAAGGCTTGGTGGGGGGGATTTTTAAAAAATCGTGTTCTGTCTACACAATTTCACAACAGTTCTGTCTTCTGTCTACCACCTCTCCCCCATATTTCACCTGCCACAGCCTCCTCCTTCCAACACTGGCAGTGATGCTGGTGGCTCTGAGAGCTCCGTGACCACCCTGAGTTAGCATCCGGTGATAATCCTTCCGGTGTCCGTTGGCAACAAGAAGCCAGAGAGCACTTCCTTTCTTGCTGTGAAGAGACTGGCCTAGGGGCGGGGCTAGCACAGGAACCTTTAAGGCGCGGCCGTTAAGGCGCGGCCGTTAAGGCGCGGCCGTTAAGGCGCGGCCGTTAAGGCGCGGCCGTTAAGGCGCGGCCGTTAAGGCGCGGCCGTTAAGGCGCGGCCGTTAAGGCGCGGCACTGCCGGCCACTAGGGTGGCCGTTTGGGCGGGGCCGTTAGCAATAGGCTCGGCCAATGGTTGGTCAGCATCACAGTGGTTGCCCGCCCCTTCCTCATCCTCTGTATAAAAGGAACCGGAATCCTGCCTGGGGAAGCTGATTCTTTGAGGCATTAGTCCTCTGACCTCTCAGGCTGATGGCTTTCTGATTAAAGCCGTTTTTCCTGCCCTAGGAACTTGCCTCCCGATGTACTGGTCTTTTGTGTGGTGAGCAGAAGTCCTTATCAACTCTGTCAGAAGTGACCCGATATCTCTCCTGTGGAGTGGAATCTCAGGTATAAAGAGGGGAGGCATTACAAACTTTTACTTCTAGCTATAAATAAAACAGGAAAAAAAATTAAAAAGCTGGCTCCCTCTCTGGGCTCAAGTACCTGGTAAAGAGCAGAGGATGAAATAGGAAGTGCATTTTGCCCAAATCCCGGAGAAACGGGCTCTGGCTAGCCCATTTCTAGTCATCACCATATTCCTTTGAATTAATCGATGAATCAACTGAGTGATTTAAGGCAACCGTTTTCTCTCTGCTTCAATTTTTTCATTCATAACTTTCCACCTCAACACCCCTTACTCTCTCCATTATGCCTTGTCCCCTCCCCTCACCCTCCCCTTCCCCTACCCACCAATGTGGTTTTGACAAGTGCTTTAGGGCAACCATCCCCAACCTTTTTGGCACCAGGGAACAGTTTCATGGAAGGCAGTTTTTCCACAGACCAGGGTGGAGGGGATGGCTTTGCAATGATTCAAGTGCATTACATTTTCTGTGTACCTTATTTCTATAATTACTTCAGCTCCACCTCAGATTATGATGTTAGATCCCTGAGGTAGGGAACCCCTGTCCTAGGGCCCTGACAGATACTTCAGAAAAAAAAGGGGTTGAGGCTTATACTTTAACCAGGAAAATATACACACTAAAGCCTTACTAATAAAAGTAATCAGGGAAGCCATAAGGTAGTATCATCACATTCTTAAGTGGAACTGTAAATTATATATTGCCATAAGACTAAAACTCTGAAAAAAACAGAGAAGATGTGTCTAAGAAAAGAACATTATAATAGCTAGGTTAAAAGAAAAGGTCACATCATTCAAGCAGCTATTGTTAAAAAATCAGAATTTGTTTAATCATCAGATTCGGATGAAGTCTACAGTCCATATTAATATCAAATTCTGTGATCCCCTGAGTAGGAAGTAGATAATTTTGGCTAATCTCTACATAACAGTGATGAAGAAAAACACAATCTACAGTTTTTTGGGAAAGAGTGTATTTATCTGGGCAACAGTTCATTTTCACAAAAGTGCTTCCCTTCTTATCCTTATACTCATCTCCCTGAGAGTTGTGCACAGTAATTAAGTGCAGCTCATAAGTGTTCCTGTTGTATATGATTTAAAAGAACCTCATGTGTGCAGAATTAGATTAATTATAATCCTCAGGTCATGATAATCTTCAGTGACCCACACTTGACATTAATTTATTTATTTCATTTATGAATTTCAGTAATAAAAAACATTAAAGAGTGTCCCGTGCAACCCAATATAGTAAAACTCTGACAATAGCTTTTATCTAAGTGCTCCCCTCAATCCTGTTCTCCTGCTTTCCTTCTACCTCAAATATAATCCCAATTTTTGTACTAATTATTCCCTTTAATATTTAATAGTTTTAGAAATACATATGTATGGTTAAACAATATATTATTAGTTTCAATTGTTCTTGAATTTTATAGAATATTAGGCTAAGTACAATATTTTGGGATTTGGTATTTTTCATTTCCATTAAAGTAGTAAGAGTCATTCAAATCTCAGTTAATACATGGGGTTGACTCATTACATATGTGCGTGCTAAGTCATTTCAGTCACGTCCAATTCTTTTCATCCCTATGGACTATGGCCTGCCAGGCTCCTCTGTCCATGTGATTCTCCAGGCAAGAATACTGGAGTGGATTGCCATGCCCTTCCGCAGGCGGTCTTCCCAACTCAGAGACTGAACCCACATCTCTTATGTATCCTGCAGTGACAGGCAGGTTCTTTACCACTAGCACCACCAGGGAAGCCCCTGATTCAGTTCAGTTCAGTCGTGTCCTCAGTCATGTCCAACTCTTTGCAACCCCATGAATCACAGCACGCCAGATTTCCCTGTCCATCACCAACTCCCGGAGTTCACTCAGACTCATGCCCATCGAGTCAGTGATGCCATCCATCCATCTCATCCTCTCGTCCCCATCTCCTCCTGCCCCCAATCACTCCCAGCATCAGAGTCTTTTCCAGTGAGTCAACTCTTCCCATGAGGTGGCCAAAGTACTGGAGATTCAGCTTCAGCATCATTCCTTCCAAAGAAATCCCAGGGTTGATCTCCTTCAGA
>SJXQ01010875.1:0-10202 GCA_006408695.1 Aepyceros melampus | reverse complement strand
ACCCCAATACTGGGAGCTAGTTGTCTTGGCCACTGGACCTGGCCTCCAGCTTGGAATGGGTGTGCGTGTTAATTGGTTGTGCATGCTAATTGGCTACTGTTGCGTGATAAACCACCCCAAAACCTAGCTAGCTCGTGGTTGAACTCATGGTCAGCACAGTGAGCTTAGCTCAGCTGAGCCATTCTTTCATTTCACCTGGACACCAAGGTGAGTGTATGGTCTGCTGCTGGTTGACTAGGGTGCTCTACTTCTGGGGTTGAGCTGCGTGCCACCTGGGCACCCGGCTGTCATTCAACAGCTCATATGGGCTTGTTTTCATGGAGAACAGGGATCCAGAGAAAAAGCAAAACATTCACGATCTTTCCAGCCTAGACCCAAAGCTGTCAGGGTCATACCTACTGCATTTTTCTGCCCAAAGCACATGAGACCAGCTTCAACCCAAAGTTGAAACGACAGATTTCTGTCTCTCCATTTTTGGTTTCACTTTTTACAGAACCAGCTGTAAAATCACATTACAAGGGCATGGATATAGGTAGAAAACACACAGTCACTGTTTTTACAATCAGTAACAACATGCCTAAACAAAAAGTTTTATATAAAGGTGCCAAGAGAAGTATTAATAAATTGTTGAAAAGCCCACAGAGCTATTAAACAGCTGGGATACACTCTGTGTCACATCCACCTGATTCCACAGCAGTCATTGCCAGTAGACCACTCTTCTCCTGCAACTACCCCAGGGTCCTGAGAAGGCGGCTGCTGCCGCTGAGTCAAGATTCCTCTGATTCTTCCCATCTAGTGCTATTCAACGTCAAAATAATGCCCTAAGTACAATACAGAAGAATTTGAATAATTTAGGAAAGCTCTGAGTTTAAGAAATCAAGTCCAAAGGTATTTTCATTTCTAATCATAGAAGACATTTTAAAATATTAATACCTAAAATGCACTCCACATATTTGAAAATTCTTTTCATCACATTTTGATATTTGTAGACTATGGAAATCGCAAACGGACTATGATCTACCTGTCAGTTAAAGAATATATTTTTCAAATTAAGAGATCTTCAGAAAATGCATTCCATTGGCTACATTTCATGAAATCAGCTGAGTAATGGTAAGGGTTTTCTCCTTTCCTTTCTGCAAACCAATCTTCCAGGACAAAAAAAAAAAAAGAAGATATGATCCAGTGAAGACTCACCGCTGACTTGTGGCAGCAACTATGCCAAAGGTTAAAAGGAGCCTAGCAGCCACGGCTATACAAAAGGCCTAATTACAGATCAACCCTGCAACTCCCATTCCACCTCCAACAAGGCTGCTAAAAGTCTTCCCCAGTCCCCACAACCAGAGATATTACAGTACTACCAGAGAGGTGGTGGTGGTGGTGGGGGGGGGGCGGTGCTGGATGCAAAAGTCTCTGTGGTCTCCCACCTCTCTAGACCCATCCATGCCGGGGTCACAATATAGAACCCTGCTTTGGGGAAGCTGTCTCCTAAGGTGTCTGATTACATGGGCCAGAGCCCTGGGTCTTATGTGCCTTCTAACAAACCAAGGGCACCCCAGCCAGAATCATGACCGCCCATCATGCCCTGCAATGACAGGACCCAACGTAAGAGTCACTTAAGGTCATCTGCCTCACGCCTGTGCTCTACCAAGGCACCCGGCCCCTAAGCCAACCAACAAGCAAATGTGGTCTCCCACCTCTCTAGACCCATCCATGCCGGGGTCACAATATAGAACCCTGCTTTGGGGAAGCTGTCTCCTAAGGTGTCTGATTACATGGGCCAGAGCCCTGGGTCTTATGTGCCTTCTAACAAACCAAGGGCACCCCAGCCAGAATCATGACCGCCCATCATGCCCTGCAATGACAGGACCCAACGTAAGAGTCACTTAAGGTCATCTGCCTCACGCCTGTGCTCTACCAAGGCACCCGGCCCCTAAGCCAACCAACAAGCAAAGGATCTGGCCCCAAGTCAGCAGCAGGCCCTTTACTCAAGCACTTGAATGTTCACGAAGGAGAGCAGGCCAGCAACTTAAGGAGCGACTCCAGGAAGACACAGCCAGTGCAAGACGGTGAACCACAGCGCGTGTGAGAGGCCGGGGCCAGAGGAAGTGTTGGGGGAGTGTCTAATTTCCTCAGATCTGTCTCGTCACAACAAAACTTTGAAGCGATGGACCAGCATTACAGCCCTTGGACTGGTCAGTGTTACAGCTCTCAGAAAAACCAGTGTTACAGCTCCATGTTACACCTCAGTTTTATTTAGAAAACAAAGGAAAATACACCCTTGAGGCGTGAGGCCATGCTGGCCCAAAAGACGCAAAGAGAGAGACCCCTGGCCCTCTGACTCCTCTTTTTATATGTTTTTTTTGCCTCCCCCTGGGCCTGCCCTATGTGGGCTGGGCTAGCCTTGAATGCTGTTTGTTCTACCTGAGGTTCTCACTCTGGTCCTCAGCCCTTCCTTTGTTCTGTTTTCATGGGCTTTTCCCTTCCTTGTCTTTTAGCCACCGCCATTCTATACTCCTTTTTCCTATTCTAACTACCTAACATTCCTCCATCAAGAGATAGGAGACCCAATTCTTTGGGAATAGGGGCGTCGAGGTCTCTCTGGCTACTTGCTGCTCAACTGGGATGGTGAGGGGCATTGGGCCTCCCCTTCTTGCCAGTCTCAGGCCTCAGAGTCCTTAGAGCAGTCCATCTAAGGGTGAGTGATATTTTCTGTGGTTGGCTATAGTTTTATATACCCTTGTTGAACTAGCACTACATGTTGTAGCTTGTTGACCTGGGTGGAGACAAAATGGGTTAGACAATTGATAATACACAGAGCAATCATAAGCAGCATTAATATGGTGATAACAAGGACTAGTAGGGGCATCAGCCAACTCCAAATTCCCATCACCAGGAAGATCCCCCAAAGCAAGATTGTAGGCACCCAGAGAAATCTCCAGCTCGTTCCTTCAGATCCTGTGGGGCTGAATGTTTTTCTTGAGTACTATGAGACTTTCTTTAACTTAGCTGGAGGTATTTACCTAGAAACAACACTTATCATTCAAGATGGCTCAAGTCCCTCCTTGTTCAGGGATCAGAAGATCTATCTCCTGTCTGTTCTGGAGGACAACACTTGCCAAGCTGTGTTGGCTCTTTAGAACTGTCCTGAGAAATCTTATCCCCAGAAACTTAATTCTGGGGGTGTTCATTGGAATGGCACTCATTTGTAGTTCTGAATAGGTATCTGAGATCTCCCAGGGGCTCACAGGTGTATTGAGTGTCCTCTTCTGTTTTCTTCCATGGCTTGACTCATGAGTAGTGAATCCAGGAGTCGTGTTGGTACCTTGAGTGCTGTGGGGGTAGAAAGTATTACAAGGTAGGTGCTCTTCCATGTGAGCTGGAATTGAGCCTTTGGGGACCCATTTTTCCAGACTTTAGTAGGACTTGAGTCCCTGGACCATATAGTGGTGATTCTTTCGAATTTTTTGAGTCCTGGTTGACACCCCCCATTGTATATCCTGTTGGAGTTGCCCAATGGCCATGGTATAAGACTGGAGGGTCTGAGCCTCTGGATCTAGGAAGAGGTCATAGACATAAACAAAAGGTCTCCCATATAGCATCTCATAAGGACTAAGACCAACCTGTTCCATAGGGGCAATATGGGTGTGGAGGAGAGCTATTGGTAAAGCTTCCTTCCATCCCAGGGAGGTCTCCTGGGTTATCTTTTTTATCGCTGTTTTTAAGAATTCATTGGCTTTTTCTACTTTTCCTGAAAACTGAGGCCTGCAGGCACAATGGAGATAATAAGTAATGCCCAATGCTTTAGAGACCCCTTGGGTGACCTTAGAAGTAAATGATGTCCCATTGTCACTTTGTAATGACCTGGGCAAACCAAATCTCAGGATGATTTCATGGGCCAATTTTTTTTTTTTTAACCACCTCCTCAGCCTTCTCAGTCCAGGTGGGAAAGCCTTCAGTCCATCCTGTGGTTGTATCTATCATGACTAATAGGTATTTATACCCTTGAGAAACTGGCATCTGGGTGAAGTCCATCTGCCAGTCCTCTCCTGGTCCCATGCCATTGGACAGGCTGGGCCAGCTGGAACCTTTGAGCTTCTTGACAATAGGAGACCACTTGCCTTATAGTCGTTTGGAGGCCTTTCCCTCTGAAGGAACTTTCTAGCAGCCTTTAGAGGGCCTCCTCCCCTAAATGAATGGTGGCATGTAAGGACTTAACCAACTCCCATTGGAGGTTCCCAGGCAGAAAAAGGAATCCCTCCTTTGAGAACCGCCCCATATGATCTTGAAAGCCCTCACTCTCAGCTTTAAGAGTCTCACCTTCAGTATATGAAGGAGTTTCTGGCAGATTAGTCTGTGGAACTAATGTGGCAACCCCTATTAGGTCACTGTTCTGTAACACTGCTCTCTTAGCTGGCTGATCAGCTGCTTGGTTCCCTCATGCCACTTCCCTGCTCCCTTTTTGGTGTCCTTTACAGCGGGAGACTGAAACCTCAGGGGGCAGATGGACTGTTCCAAGAGTCTAAGGATTTGATCACCATATTTGATTGGGGACCCTCGGGCGGTCAAGCGGCCTCTTTCTTTCCAAATGGCAGCGTGTACATGTAGCATCAGAAAGGCATACTTGGAGTCAGTGTAGATAGCTACTCTTTTTCCTTTTCCCAGCTCTAAAGCTTGAGTCAGAGCTATCAGTTCAGTTCAGTTCAGTCGTTCACTTCAGTTCAGTCACTCAGTCGTGTCTGACTCTTTGCAACCCCATGAATCGCAGCACACCAGGCCTCCCTGTCCATCACTAACTCCCAGAGTTCACTCAGACTCACGGCCATCGAGTCAGTGATGCCATCCAGCCATCTCATCCTCTGTCGCCCCCTTCTCCTGCCCCCAATCCCTCCCAGCATCAGAGTCTTTTCCAATGAGTCAACTCTTCGCATGAGGTGGCCAAAGTACTGGAGTTTCACCTTTACCATCATTCCTTCCAAAGAAATCCCAGGCTGATCTCCTTCATAATGGACTAGTTGGATCTCCTTGCAGTCCAAGGGACTCCCAAGAGTCTTCTCCAACACCACAGTTCAAAAGCATCAATTCTTTGGTGTTCAGCCTTCTTCACAGTCCAAATCTCACATCCATACATGACTACTGGAAAAACCATAGCTTTGACTAGACAGACCTTAGTTGGCAAAGTAATGTCTCTGCTTTTGAATATGGTATTTAGGTTGGTCATAACTTTTCTTCCAAGGAGTAAGCGTCTTTTAATTTCATGGCTGTAGTCACCATCTGCAGTGATTTTGGAGCCCAGAAAAATGAAGTCTGACACTGTTTCCACTGTTTCCCCATCTATTTCCCATGATGATGATCCAGCGGATGTTGGCAATTTGATCTCTGGTTCCTCTGGCTTTTCCAAAACCAGCTTGAACATCTGGAAGTTCATGGTTCATGTATTGCTGAAGCCTGGCTTGGAGAATTTTCAGCATGACTTTACTAGCATGTGAGATGAGTGCAATTGTGCGGTAGTTTGAGCATTCTTTGGCATTGCCTTTCTTTGGGATTGGAATGAAAACTGACCTTTTCCAGTCCTGTGGCCACTGCTGAGTTTTCCAAATTTGCTGACATATTGAGTGCAGCACTTTCACAGCATCATCTTTCAGGATTTGAAATAGATCAACTAGAATTCCATCACCTCCACTAGCTTTGTTCGTAGTGATGCTTTCTAAGGCCCACTTGACTTCACATTCCAGGATGTCTGGCTCTAGGTGAGTGATCACACCATTGTGATTATCTTGGTTGTGAACATCTTTTCTGAACAGTTCTTCTGTGTATTCTATGAGCTCAGCTAATTGGGCTGAAGTACCTGGTTGCAAATGTTTAGCCTCTATGGTCTCAAAATTAGAGACTACTGCATATGCAGCTCTTCTTTTTCCATCGAATACAAAACTGCTTCCATCAGTGTACCACATTTCCTCAGGATTGGCCAGAGGATCTTCTGACAATCCCTTTCCGGGTTTTGTCCAGTGGTCCAAGGTTTCTAGGCAAGAGTGAAAAGAGAGAGCGAACCCTCTGGGTAGTCAGGAGGGTGGCTGGGTTAAGAACCTCACAAGGCAATATAGTGAGGCCTGGGTTTTCCATCAGCACTACTTGATATCTGAGGATTCTTTGATCAGACATCTATAAATGGCCTCTCCCATTTAGGAGCTGTTTCACTTGGTGGCTGGTAAAAATAGTTAGTTTACCCTCAAAAGAGAGTTTCAAACCATCTTCTATCAGCACTGCAATAGCTGCAAGATTTCAAAGGCAGGGAGAGGTTTCTTCCCAATAAGCGAGGACAGTCAGGGACCACTAGAAACTGGTGGGAAAATATTTGTCCATCACAGCACAAAGTGCTCAGGTGAATTTTTTTGTAATTCTTTTTCCTGTAGCACCCCAAATGGTAAAAGTTTGGGAGGAGAAGGTTCTGCAGTAGTAGGTCAGGACAGAGTAGGTAGCCCATGTGTCAACCAAGAAATTCTCAGACCTCCCTGCCACATCCAGTTGCACCCTTGGCTCCAGCTCTGTGATGGTTATCTGTGACAGACGGGCTGGCTGGAGCGGGCCGCTTCAGTCCTGTTGAACCATCACGAAGGAAGGCTTGGCACTTGACCTTGAGGCTCTTGGGTCCCGAGGGCAGAGTGCTGCCCAATGTCCCAGTTGATAGCATTTGTAGCAAGCCATTTTAGGTAACTTGTCATGGTTTTGACACTCTTTGGCCCAATGCCCCACCTGTCTACAGATTAGGCATTTGCCTGGTGCCTTGTCATTCAAGGACTCGGGGTTTACCGTAGGGCTTCCATGGAGGGCAGCCAGCATCTGGGCATGCCTTGTCTCTTTCCTTTTCTCCCTTTCCTGGGCCTTGCCCTCCCGCTCCTCTTCTGTTATAAAAGGTGTTAGTGGATGTCCGGACCATCTCATCTAAAGAGGCAGCGGGGTCCTGCTGCTGTAGCTGTTGTAACTTTATCCTGATGTGTGATGTGCATTGGGACAGGAATTTGTCCTTTAAAATCACCTGTCCCTCGTAAGAGTCTAAGTCCAGATTGATAAACTTTTGGAGGGCCTCTTCTAGCCTTTCCAGAAAGGCAGTGGGGTTCTCATTGGGCTCCTGAGTTATTGTTGAGACTAGGCACAGTCCCACAAGTAATAGGCTTCCTTCTATTTCCAAGGGTGAACTTCCTTAGGGATGAGTCTTTCTGAAGTTTATCCTACCCAGTACTGTTGCAACCCAAGAGCTAGGCATCCCTGGGTCAGAGTGCAGATCCGCAGGCAAGCTGAGGCATGACATCCTCCTGGAGGTCAAATCTCTGAGCAGGTCGAGGCATGTCGACTTCCTGGGACCCCTGGACTGGCAGATCCCCAAGCATGTTGGGTATGACAGACTTTTGAGGACCAGATTCCTATGCAGGTAGAGGCAGGTCATCTTCCTGGGATCCCCGAACTGGAGTTAGGCGTCCCCAAGGTCTCCAAATGACCAGTGCTGGGTAGGATTAAGGGGTTGTAATTTTAACTCATTGCCAATTTGTTCACCACTGATGGGAATAGATATAATGTAAAGCAATCCAAGTCTGTGCCCTGAGACTGGGAACCTGGTGAAACAGTAAGAAGCTTTATCCTGTTACTGCTCTAAGGGAATGTAAGTCACTGATTTCCTCCCCTAGTCCTCCCTAAGAGCAGCTAGGGTGTTTCCAATGGTAAACATTTCATTGTCATAGACCCACTTTAGGTAATAACAGAAGTAATGACTTAGAAGTGGGTTATTTGGTCCTGGTAGAGGCATTAGAATATTTTAATAATAAGCTGCTGCTGCTGCTGCTAATTCGCTTCAGTCGTGTCCAACTCTGTGCAACCCCATAGACAGAAGCCCACCAGGTTCCCCCGTCCCTGGGATTCTCCAGGCAAGAACACTGGAGTGGGTCGCCATTTCCTTCTCCAATGCATGAAAGTGAAAAGTGAAAGGGAAGTCACTCAGTCGTGTCTGACTCTTAGCGACCCCATGAACTGCAGCCAACCAGGCTCCTCCATCCATGTGATTTTCCAGGCAAGAGTACTGGAGTGAGGTGCCATTGTCTTCTCCGTTAATAATAAGCAAGGTGGAGCAATGTTGCCTACAAGGGGGCAGGGTCCTAATTGTAGGAGTTAGTAAGTGGCTTAAGAACAAACTGATGAGAGGCAACAGACCAGATGTTCCATAAAAGTGGAGTGGAGATTTGATCCAGGGGTATGTTTGTAACTTTAGGAGAAGGGTGGTAAGGATTTGGGCCTAAACAGCCTGCAGGACTAACTCCCAAAGTGGCAAACATTATCCCTGGAAGCCCAATTGCCTTTGAAGGGATGCCAACAGATGGACTTCTAGCAGGCATTGTGTGCCTGTCGCCCACCCTAGGAGATTCCTGAGAGAAGCTGATGTTGCACGTGTAGGAAACAGGGAAGATGAAGGCCTGAATATCTAAAGGGATTGGATTTTATACAGTATTTCCCTCCCAAGGACCAGCATCTTCTGGTTGTCTCTCCCGAAGATTGTAGAGGCAACATTATGCACCCGGATGGGGCTCAGGAAAAGAGCATGAAACAAAAGGGAAGAGGGGCAAGGCACAATTTTTGAAAGAATCACATAGCACAAGGGCATAACATAAACCGATTAAAATCAAATGGGTCTAAAATGACAAGTCAAATTCAACTAAACTTTGATCCCCAATCTGTAAGCTAAATGACATACCCAGAAGTGGCAGGACAGCTCCAGGGCACTGTCAAAAGACAGAGTGGGTGGTTCTCCAATGGTTGGAATGATCCTCCCACTCATTAGCATATAAATCCCCCCCAGCAAAACTAGCCACACCACATTCCATGGCCAAAGCACTTGCCCTCTGCAATGGCCCACAGCCTGCAGAGTATGCTTCTCTCTGAATCCAAACAAATCGCCCTCTTACCTATGGCTGTGTCTCTAACTGAATTTTTGCAATGATATATCAGAGCCTGAGCTTCATTAGGTCCTGAAGCCAGGCGTCATGGATTTTGGCTGGGCTCAAGTCCTGGGAGAGAGGAGCTGAAGGATGGGAGGAAAAAGCAGTGGGGAAAACATGCTAAGGAATCCTCTTCATAACCTGCTGGAAAATCTGCTAAATACCTGACCTGTGCTCAGTTTTCGTTGGCCTGATCGTTAGCACAAACAAGATTAAGGACAGAAGAACCCTACCGGCTTGGGTAACAGCTACTGGGGCCCAGCAGATGGTGGAGCCTTTGGGACATACTGAGGAGTAGGCTCTGCCATAGTCCCTCAGTTCACACACTGCTGCTTGCCTGGTCATGGGTAGTTTGAAGAAAGAAGAAACAAGAGATTGTAAAGGAATGAATCTTTTTGTTACCCATATGTCCTTCCAGCCACAGGAGTGAGGACCTTAACCAGAGCTCTTTTGAATCTTCTCAGTTCACACACTGCTGCTTGCCTGGTCATGGGTAGTTTGAAGAAAGAAGAAACAAGAGATTGTAAAGGAATGAATCTTTTTGTTACCCATATGTCCTTCCAGCCACAGGAGTGAGGACCTTAACCAGAGCTCTTTTGGAATCTGAGAGTGAACCACGTGAGCTTTCTGCTGAGACTGTTTTTCACTGTTTCAGTTCCCAGCATGCTGGACTTCTTGTCACTTCCCCTCTGCTGGGTTTTCTTAGTGTTCAGCATCCAACGTGGGAGCTTTCTCTGAGTTGGGCTCCTGCTGTGCTTAGCCTCTTCCTTGCTGGGACCATGCCAACCTTGTTTCAGCCAGGTGAAATTCGAGAAACGAAACTCTAGATGTTGGGGACTTTGTTATTTCCTCGGTACTGTCTTGTCACAACCAAAATTTGAAGCGACATGTCAGCGATACAGCTCTTGGACACACCAATAATACAGCTCTGTGTTATGACTCAGTTTTATTTGGAAAATAAAGGAAAATAATCCTCTAGCCATTAGGGCATGCCTGCCCAACAGAGGTGAAAAGATGAGACACAGACAGAGATGTACTGCGCCTTGAATAATCATTTATATGGTTTTCCTCCCCCACACCCGAACCCCACCCCTCCTCACCTGACCCGCTCTACCTAAATTGGATTAGCCAGGACTGTTTGTTTACCTGAGATTCTCACTCTACTACACGAACCTCCTTTGTTCTATTCCCCCCCCCCTTTTTAAATTTGTTTTAGTCACC
>SJXQ01010874.1:302760-398300 GCA_006408695.1 Aepyceros melampus | reverse complement strand
GTGACAATATACAGCCTTGATGTACTCCTTTTCCTATTTGGAACCAGTCTGTTGTTCCATGCTAGCTGCTTTCAAACATCTGTAAAGAGGTTTATCAAATTCAAGTGGTCACAGAATGACAGAGTTTATGTAACCCCAGTTCCATTTTTTTGTCTTTCCAATCACTGTACTATGATTGTTAATTACTTAGATCCAGGAACACGTAGTATACCACAGGGGTTGGAGAAACAACCTGCTTGCAAAGCAGGAACTCTCAAATGATTCCCAGTCATTACAACCTGACTCTCAAAACAAAGGTGCGTAGCTGGGTGCATGTGTTAAGAGCCAACCCTATCATTGAGAATCCTCCAAATTAACTTCCAGATAGAAAATAGTGATTTTTAAAGAGTAAGTTTTGTAAAAGTGCCAGTTTGAAACTTATATATGTGTGTGTGTGTGTGTGTGTGTGTGTGTGTGTATATATATAATTAAAATGCAACAGAAATCTCAGCTATTTTTTTTTACTAACAACCAACGAAAGATTGAGAGGGGGGTTGGAACAGCGACAGTTTCACTGATTTCATGATCATCTTAAAATTCTCTGCAGAGAATTGTAGAGAATGTATGTAATTCTCCTTTATCACATACATCTAGGGTGCCTGCTCCCAGTCATCCTGATCTTGGTACTAAATGGACAAATTTCTAGAAAACTAAAACTTATCAAATCTCTCGGTCATATATGAATGAACATACATACATGAATATTCATAGTAGTGTTGTTCATAATCACCCAGCATATGGTATAGTCATATGGTAGAATACTACATATCCAAATCCTGTTTATTTTCTTTCTAGCACCTAACACAATTTGTTACAGTATCAGTGTTCATTGCTTGTTGTTTAGTCACTCAGTCATGTCCGACTCTCTTGCAACCGCATAGACTGCCAGGTTTCTCTGTCCATGGAATATTCCAGGCAAGAATACTGAAATGGGTTGCTGTTTCTTTCTCCAACTGATTGCTTGCTCTTATTTATTGGCCACTTTCCCTCACTTGTTGGTAAACTCCAAAAAGGCAAGCAACAAGATCCAGTTTTCATGTAGCACCCAACCTGATGCCTGTGACACCATCAGCACTCACAAGTCATTTCATGCTTAAATGAATGATGAATAGTTACAGTTGAGCTCTGCTTGTCTAGAAACCATTCTGTCACTTGGAGGTGACTTTGTTGCAATATACTATGTACTCATCTATTTGTTTCATCCTCAGAAAAAAAAAAAAAACACTTCTCTCAATTCCAAAATCCTAGAGGACCCTCACTCAAATACTGATAACATAGGCAATGATAGATGTGGAATTAATTTACTCTGAGGACATTGAACATCTAACATGGATCAGAATATTACAAAATTTATTAGTATTTATTGAGTGCTTACTATTTGTAGGCACAACCCTAAGAGTCTCAATATTCACAGCCACCATATGAGGTAGATTGTAGTATTATTACTATGAAGGTGAAAGAGGAGAGTGGAAAAGTTGGCTTAAAGCTCAACATTCAGAAAACGAAGATCATGGCATCTGGCCCCATCAGTGTCAGACTTTGTTTTTTTGGGCTCCAAAATCACTGCAGATGGTGACTGCAGCCATGAAATTAAAAGGCGCTTACTCCTTGGAAGAAAAGTTATGACCAACCTAGATAGTATATTCAAAAGCAGAGACATTACTTTGCCGACTAAGGTCCGTCTAGTCAAGGCTATGGTTTTTCCTGTGGTCATGTATGGATGTGAGAGTTGGACTGTGAAGAAGGCTGAGCGCCGAAGAATTGATGCTTTTGAACTGTGGTGTTGGAGAAGACTCTTGAGAGTCCCTTGGACTGCAAGGAGATCCAACCAGTCCATTCTGAAGGAGATCAACCCTGGGATTTCTTTGGAAGGAATGATGCTAAAACTGAAGCTCCAGTCTTTGGGCACCTTATGCGAAGAGTTGACTCATTGGAAAAGACCCTGATGCTGGGAGGGATTGGGGGCAGGAGGAGAAAGGGACGACCGAGGATGAGATGGCTGGATGGCATCACAGACTCAATGGACGTGAGTCTGAGTGAACTCCGGGAGTTGGTGATGGACAGGGAGGCCTGGCGTACTGCGATTCATGGGGTCGCAAAGAGTCGGACACGACTGCGCGACTGAACTGAACTGAACTGCAGATGGGGAAACTGAGGCATAAAGCAGCTTTTCAAAACTCATTCAGCTAGGTAACTGGTGGGGCTGGATTCAGATCCAACAGACCACACTGTGCTATGCTGCATCAAACACTCAGGGTTGTAACTAAGAGTATTAATTGCAACTCACAGTGCAAATTGGTTGGCAGGTTGAACAGCATGGCATGGGTTTTGTGGTGAAGAGAAGACTGAGCTGCTGATGGGCACCACATGGGGCCTGTGAAGCCCGGCTTCAGAAAGACAGTGCCCACATGGGCTTCCAATAAAGAACCCTTCAGATACCAACTTTTTCCTATGCTAGGTAATCGCAGGATTTACCTGGAGGAGCCAGGATTGCATCTCTTGTGATCCTGGCTGGGGGCTCAGAGTGCCTGTTGCTACTGGTGTCATCTATAATTAGAGGATTAAACCTCCTCACATTTGGACTGACTGCAGGCGTCTTTGACAAGCATCAGTCTTACTGCTGGGTACGGATGTCTCTGTGGTTTGTGGCTCCACGTACAGATGGCTAGAACTTCAGAAAAATAAACTGCAGAAACCTTTCAAGTTTTCACCTCTGCCTGCTCAGACTTTTATTCCCTTTTTTGAACATTTTATGTACTGGAGGTATATGACCACCCTTCCTTCCTCTGCCACCCTGCAGACTAGCTGCAGAGCAACAACTGTACAGCTCAGTTGCATTGCCCTGGGTGACATGCCAGATATCTAGGGACATGGTCATTCACATTCTAAGTTTTTTGGGGTTTTTTTTGGCACAAGAAAAGATCAGAGATCTCTTCCAAATCTTCACTTCCTCTCACTGGCTCCTGAGCTGAGGCTGGTGCTCTGCATTCTATCCTCAGGCTGTAAGCCCCTCCACTAGATCCCCAGAAGTACTTATTCTCAGCTCCCAGTCTTTCTGACCTCCCTGCTGGGAAGCTATTGGAATATTATCAAATTACAACATGTTTATCACCAAAACATCAGACAAAATGAATGTACATTAAAGAGAAAGTCCCCAATCATTTTACCCATACCCAAGAGATGACCACTGTTATTAGCATGATACCTATATTCACAAAACCCTTCAAAGCATCTAAAATAGATAGGTGATAGATAGATAGATAGATAGATAGATAGATAACACGTCAACAAATTGTAAGAAATTGCTTCTACTATATTATTATCTAATTTGCTTAATAATATGTTATGGACATTTGACTGTGTCAGAAAGTTTTAAAAGACGGATTTGCCTTATCCCATTAATAATGGCTGCATAGTATTTCACAGTCCAAAAGCAAACCCATTTCAGTGAAGAGAATCATCATCCTTTTAGATAACAACTAGCTGTCTTCCCTGACATCTCCCCAAATTCAAACATTTACCAACTTCTGGTGAATTTGTTTCTTAAATTCACTCAAGTGCAGCCCTCTTCTCATCTCTACCACCACCACTTGAGTCTAAGTTACCATTTTCTTTCACCTAAACTTCTGCAACTATCTCTCAATAGGTCCTTTTCAAATTATAAATCTGATCATGTCATCAATCCCCAGCCCCTCTTGCTTTAAATGCATTGTAATAGCTTCTTTTGCTCTTGAGATATGGACAAGATACCATAGCATGGCCCAGGGGACCTCATGAGGAGACCCCTGCTGAGGCAAAGTTCATACACATGTAAAATTTTGCTAGTCATCACCTGCACTCCAAAAAAGGTAAGCGAGGGTACATCACCACCAATGGAATCTGAAAGTATGAGTGAGAAAGAGAAATGTTTTTTAAAACACCTCTCCTCTACCCTCCCACCACCTCCTATATATTTAAAAAAAAAAAAAAAACCTCCCAGGGCCTAAATATTGATTTAGCTAGCATGATGTCTTTACATCCATAAAATAAAAATGACTTGAGGCAATGTCAAATTAATAGAGAAAATGCTGCAGTGGCTTCAGCTCTGCCAGCAGTGTTACCTCACAAAGGCTCAGTTGGAAGGTAATTACAAACCATGGAATCCGGGACCTCCTGTAGACGTGAAGGAGGGAAAGTTGGCTTGGCTACTGAGTATTTCCAATTTCAGTATTTCTCAGACAGACAGCTGGAGACTGCTATCTGGTTTGCAAAGGGAGGTCTCTGGATGGTTCTTTCTTCAATCTGGAAAAGTACTTGCTGTTCACTTCCCGTTTTCTGGATCACTCTGAGGCCACACCTTCCTCACATTTTCTCCAGAATTAATTCTTAACCAATGCTCAGCAAATTGTGAGGGCTCTAATCTAAGAGTAGAGTCACACTTTGAATCCACATTAATTCTGGATTCTGGCTTAACCCCAACGTGGTATTGCCTAATTATTCACATTTTTTATGCAAGTAACACAGAAAAAAGCAACAGCTTAAAATGTTCCCCAACCTAGCTGCCATATTTCATTCATTCATTCCCTCATGAGTTTGATAAAGAACAGTGGGATGCATATAATGTGCCAGACACTGAGTAAAGGGCCAAAAAAATTAACAAAGAAAAAGATAGAAACAAAGTTTTTCTCCTGAGAACTGCAGCCTAGAAATATAATGCATGAGGTGAATAGGATCCCAAGACACTGCATTGTCAAACCCAAACCTATGTGCCCAATGCACAGTAAGGGCAAAAAAATCAAAATGTAGGAGTCTGGAACAGAGAAAGTTTTATGGCAAGGGCCAAGCAATGTTCAAACTACCATACTATTGTGCTCATTTAACATGCTAGAAGGTAATTCTCAAAATCCTTCAAGCTAGGCTTCAACACATGAACCGAGAACTTCCAGATGTACAAGCTGGATTTAGAAAAGACAGAGGAACCAGAGATAAATTGTCAACATCGATTGGATCATAGGAAAAGCAAGCAAACCCCAGAAAAAAAAAATCTACTTCTGCTTCTTTGACTATGCTAAAGGATTTGTGTGTATCACAACAAATTGTGGAAAAGTCTTAAAGAGATGGGAATAACGTACCACCTTACCTGCCTCCTGAAAAACATGTATGCAGGTCAAGAAGCAACAGTTAGAACTGGACATGGAATAATGGACTGGTTCAAAATTGGGAAAAGAGTATGTCAAGGCTGTATATTGTCATCATGCTTATTTAACTTCTATGCAGAGTACATCATGCGAAATGCCACTCTGGATGAATCACAAGCTGGAATCTAGATTCCCAGAAGAAATATCAAATATATATATATATATATATATACATCAAATATATATCTCAAATATATCAAATATCATGCAGACGATAACACCCTAATGACAGAAAGTGAAAAGGAATTAAACAGTCTCTTGATGAAGGTGAAAGAAGAGAGTGAAAAAGCTGGCTTAAACCTCAGCATTCAAAAAATGAAGATCATGGCATCCAGTTCCATCACTTCATGGCAAATAGATGGGAAAACAATGGAAACAGTGAGAGCCTTTATTTTCTTGGACTCCAAAATCACTGTGGACAGTGAATGCAGCCATGAAATTTAAAAATGCTTGCTCCTTGGAAAAAAAGCTATGACAAATCTAGACAGCATATTAAAAAGCAGAGATCACTTTGCTGATGAAGGTCTGTATAGTCAAGGCTATGGTCTTTCCAGTAGTCATGTATGGATGTGAGAGTTGGACTATAATGAAGGTTGGAGAAGACTCTTAAGAGTCCCTTGGGCAGCAAGGAAATTAATCCTAATTTGATCAATCAGTCAAACCAGTCAATCCTAAAGGAAATCAACCCTTAATATTCATTGGAAGGACTGATGCTGAAGCTAAAGTTCCAATACTTTGGCCACCTGATATGAAGAGCCGACTCATTGGAAAAGACCCTGATGCTGGGAAAGATTGAGGGCAGGAGGAGACGAGCCAACAGAGGATGAGATGGTTGGATGGCATCCTCAGCTCAATGGACATGAGTTTGAGCAAATTCCAGGAGACGGTGAAGGATGGGGAAACCGTCCATGGAGTCACAAACAATTGGACATGACTTAGAGACTGAACAACAACAAGCAAGGAGAACGCATGACTCAGGGTCAAAAAGCCCCGTTGATGGTTCAGGGGAAAGTTTTTATAGGCAAAATTTGAGGAGAGGGTTGCTGTATATTTGACCTTCCTCTGATTGGTTGGTGATGAAATAACAGAGTAGTGTTACAGGAATCACAATCACTAGCCGACCAGTCTCCACCCAGTCTGGGGTCCACATTCTTGTGCTCAGCCTGTAGTTACCATCCTCCACCTGGATGGGGCCCTTAGTTACTGTAGAAGAACTCAGAGATATATATCAGATGGTTTTGTATATCCTTTGAGGAGGAACTAGGACCCTGATCCATGGCTGCACCATTGTTTCTAAACTGGCTTTCCATTGTTTCTGAGTCCCCTCATTCCTCTAATCAGTAACTGTTTGAATCTGCTCTTTGGAACTCAGGAAAGTTCTAGGAGGCTGAAACGTTTTTCCTACAAACAAGAAATGAGGGAGCCAGAAACTCTTTTATACCTGTTTTGTACAGATGGGTCATTTCTGACTTTTATTCAAGACCATATTTCTGTCCTCAACATTTAACGTCAGTTCTCACCCTGAGTTACCCACAGAGTCTAACCTGTGCCTTCCCAGAAATAACCTTCTTAAATATGATGGAATCTTCTCAATTTAATACTTTTTTTTATTTTGGGACATTCGGACTGTTTTGCCTGTCCACTTTTAAAAAGAAATCTTCCTTGTCCCTGTGATAAATTATTGACCCAATTCTTCACTCCTCTTTGCATTCATCCTCTTTGTCCAGGGACTTTGTGGTTCCTCCCACTGGAGGACCTTGATATTGAACTCAGTTGTTACTGAGTGCAAGCTCACTCTGCTTGCCACAAGACAGGCCAATAAATTGGGAGACAGCTGTTGAGGCAAGGAATCACAACTTTATTCAGAAAGCCAGCAGACCTAGAAAATGGTGGACTAGTGTTCCCAAAAAAAAACATCTTATCAGAGTCTGGATGCCAATCTCTCTTCTAGAACAGAGAGGGGGAAGAAGTGAGAAAGTAAAATTAAAAAGTCATAAGTTTTGCCTCACTTGGCCAGCATCAGGGAGAGGATATGTTCATTTCTTCTTTTCTGCAGCCATTCATGGGTGAGCATGGTCAAAGTGCCTCCCTGTGAGCTGCACAAAGGAACTTCAGTTTAATGTGCCGGCAGAGAGGCAGTGTTCCCTGAGGTAGACTATTATGTATGATTATAACAACAAAAGCAAAAGATTAAAGTCAAAAAACAAACCAAACATGAAGTCAGATTTTGCTCTTCCCTGTTACACAGCCATGTGATTTGCTCTGGCCACTGGATGTTACCAAATGTGACACAAGCAAAAACACATTAACTTTCTTGCACGGGTACACTCTCTTGCACTTCTACCATTACCATGAAAAGAACTTAATCTAGTCAGTCCGTTGATACAAGGAAGATGATACCTGACGGAAACCTCAACCCAACCTGCAACCTAGAGTAAGGCCCAGGAGAGTTAAGCCTAGAATGGCTGAACCGCAGCCTACTCATAAGTGTGAATGAGAACAAACAATTGTTGTTTGAAGACACTGATTTATTCCATAGCAACAAGTTATTGATAAAGTCTCCTGCAACTTGTGTAAACATCCCTAAGTCCCTCTCCACTATAATTCTGTTAGGCCTTCTTCTGGAAACCCAAACTAAAAGATGATTATGCTTTAAATTTTTGAGGGGAATCTGTTTCTTGGGGAACTATCACTAATAGGATACTTTTACCAACAAACTGACTTGTTCCTCTGTACTTTGTCTGGTGAAGATGCTGTCTGAGCTCCTTTCGGTACTTCCTCCAACCAAAGAGTACAGGATTCTTCTAGGCTCTTTCTTAGAGGAGTATGGCAGGGAACCTTGGGTATAGAGCTTACAGGCCTGCATTTAAAGCATGGCTTCATGTTCATTAGCTGTGTGACCTTGAGCTTAAAGGTGATTTAAAGTCTCTAAATCTCATTGTACTCAACTGAAAAATGAAACTATTACTCACGTCAAACTGGATAATACCATCTGTGAAAATCTTTGACTTTGGTCTCAATTGTGGGACTCAATAAAAAATTATAGAGTGTTGTTTGCTTTGTTTACTATTGGTTTTTAGCTATAGTTAATTTGTGTTTAGTTTTCTATTCTTAGCTTATCACCATTCTTTACTGTATCTGGGGAATTGTCAGAACTAAAGAAGTAAAAAGAGGTTTTACTATACTTTTTAGAAGAGAAAAGTACATGTGGGGGGGTGGTGCGAAATGTCTAATATTAACACTTCAAAATCTCAAAGTGATCAGCCAATGTATATGAGCATATAAAAGTAAAGTATGCCATGGCTTCAGAGTAAACATAGCAAAAAGAAGCTAAACCTAGTCTCCTTCTCTCTTATCTTATGAAATTAATGAATAATGACACCAGCAAAAAAAATTCATCAACAATAATCCGAACATCTACAGACTTCAAAAACTGGTAGTCAACAATGGGAATTTGCTATATGGCTCAGGAAACTCAAACAGGGGCTCTGTATCAACCTAGAGGGGTGAGATGGGAAGGGAGATGGGAGGGAGGTTCAAAAGGGAGGGGATATATGTATACCTATGGCTGATTCATGTTGAGGTTTGACAGAAAACAACAGAATTCTGTAAAGCAATTATCCTTCAATTAAAAAAAAATTTTAAGTGGTACCCAAGAAATGAGTCAAGTTTATGGTGTGGCTCTGTAGGTTCCTAACATTGGCCTTAGCTCCCAATAACCAAATGGGGTGAGGGGTGACTCAACAAAATCTTGAGACTTCTTCCAACAGCCTTGAGTCTGGAGAGAAGACTGGAGTTTGAGTCAAGGAAATAGCATGGTTAAAACCCTGGAGATAAAAGGCCCCTACTACAATTGACATGGGTTTGGGTGGACTCGGGAGTTGGTGATGGACAGGGAGGCCTGGCGTGCTGTGGTTCATGGGGCCACAAAGAGTCGGACACGACTGAGTGACTGAACTGAACTACACACGGTAGAATCTTGGGATATTGGTAAAAGAAATAAAATGGACTCCTAGGGTACCATGATGAATTGTGAGGATGATCTGAAACCTGTGGGTACCCCCTCCAGGAAAAAAAGACACCCTGACAAGGAGGCATAAATTCAGATTGGGGCATTTACCAAAATTCCAGAAGACAGCTCAAATCCCAGGTCATACAGCAAAGCCAGTCTAAAGGTCCAGAAGACTTTCCTCCACCACCTCCCCAGTTCCTGGCTGTGCCCTTGAGTAAACAGAAAAGTGAATAAACCTTCAATATCTCAGGCTTTAAAAAGTAGCTGAGGAGAAAAAAAGATCTCAGCTACACAGAGAAGGGAGCCAAGAAGATTTCATCCATACTCAATCAGAGAAGCAGAAAGGCTGCCTATGTTAATAAGATAAAAAGAAAAGGTATGGCAATTATCAAATTGACCACATCTAAAAGAATATAGCATGCTAATGAAAAAATATCCATTTTAGAAGCACATTTTCTACAGTGATTTGGATTATAGAAAAATTTAATAGAGACATGAAATCAATAATCAAAAATATGAAGGTGAAATTACTTAACAACAGAATGAAACCAAAAGAGAAATTATATAGCTAATGAAATATCTTGAAGACCAAAGTCACATCATTAAAGAACTAATAATCAAATTAGAAACATCAGTGAACAATACAGGTTTCATTGATTGAGGAATAATATTAGTCAAAAATAAATTTTGGGAAAAACAGATAAGGAGTTTTAAGGCACTTATAAAATAATAGATATAAAAGACAAAGGCCATCCAACATACAGATTGTTCCTGAAGAAGAGCCCAAAACCAGAATAGAAATGTAGTTTAGAGATATAACACAAGAAAATTCCCTGCTATAAAGGAAGAACCAATACCATGTGCCAGAAAATTACAATATGGAATTTCAACAAGCCATCACCGCCCTGCATTATTGAAATTCAGACTGTGAAAGAATTATTTAAGTGTTCAGAATCCTTGAAAAACACATAGAATCACCTATAAAGAGGCAAGTATACCCATCCAAGTCAATGTGGAGGAAACCAACAAAATTTTCAAGAGAGCAAATACTGGGAGCTCATCTTGAAAAATGCTTGACAAGGAAATGTGGAAAACTAAAATTAAATCTTAATTTTTAAAAATAAATAATTCAGGGGCAGTCCTAAGATGGCAGAGGAATAGGACGGGGAGACCACTTTCTCCCTCACAAATTCATCAAAAGAACATTTCAGCGCTGAGTAAATTCCACAAAACAACTTCTGAATGCTGGCAGAGGACATCAGGCACCCAGAAAAGCAGATCATTGTCTTCAAAAACAGATGTTTTATCATCAGTGCTGCATAGATGGAGAAGTCTTGAGGCTACTGTAAAAATAAAACTGAAAACCAGAAGCAGGAGGCTTAAGTCCAAATTCTGAGAACATCAGAGAACTCCTGACTCCAGGGAACATTAATTGATAGAAGCTCATCAAATGCCTCCATACCTACACTGAAACCAAGCACCACCCAAGGGCCAACAAGTTCCAGAGCAAGTCATATCACGCAAATTCTCCAGCAACACCGGAACACACCCCTGAGCTTCGATATACAGGCAGGTCAAGTTACTCCAAAACCACTGACATCTCATAACTCATTACTGGACACTTCATTGCACTCCAGAGAGAATAAATCCAGCTCCACCCACCAAAACTCTGACACAAGCTTCCCTAACCAAGAAGCCTTGACAAGCCACTGATATAACCCCACCCACAGTGAGGAAACTCCATAATAAAGTGAACTCCACAAACTGCCAGAATACAGAAAGGCCACCCCAAACGCAGCAATATAACCAAGATGAAGAGACAGAGGAAAATCCAGCAGGTAAAGGAACAGGATAAATGCCCACCAAATCAAACAAAAGAGGAAGAGATAGAGAATCTACCTGATAAAGANAGCACTTTCACAGCATCATCTTTCAGGATTTGAAACAGCTCAACTGGAATTCCATCACCTCCACTAGCTTTGTTCGTAGTGATGCTTTCTAAGGCCCACTTGACTTCACATTCCAAGATGTCTGGCTCTAGATTAGTGATCACATCATCATGATTATCTGGGTCGTGAAGATCTTTTTTGTACAGTTCTTCTGTGTATTCTTGCCACCTCTTCTTAATATCTTCTGCTTCTGTTAGGTCCAGACCATTTCTGTCCTTTATTGAGCCCATCTTTGCATGAAATGTTCCCTTGGTATCTCTAATTTTCTTGAAGAGATCTCTAGTCTTTCCCATTCTGTTCTTTCCCTCTATTTCTTTGCATTGATCGCTGAAGAAGGCTTTCTTATCTCTTCTTGCTATTCTTTGGAACTTTGCATTCAGATGCTTATATCTTTACTTTTCTCCTTTGCTTTTCGCCTCTCTTCTTTTCACAGCTATTTGTAAGGCCTCCCCAGACAGCCATTTTGTCTTTTTGCATTTCTTTGCCATGGGGTTGGTCTTGATCCCTGTCTCCTGTTCAATGTCTCGAACCTCATTCCATAGTTCATCAGGCACTCTTATCTATCAGATCTAGGCCCTTAAATCTACTTCTCACCTCCACTGTATAATCATAAGGGATTTGATTTAGGTCATACCTGAATGGTCTAGCGGTTTTCCCTACTTTCTCCAATTTAAGTCTGAATTTGGCAATAAGGAGTTAGGCTGTATATTATCACCCTGTTTCCTAGAGGCAGTTAGGAAACATATAAAAGCATTTTTTCCTTAATGAAATACATGCATTTTCATAGTCTAATGTAAATCAAATAATGCTGTCATCTGTACACTGAAATTCAGTGGCATATATTTTCACTTCTAATTAGTCTAATTAATTACTTCAAATCAACAATAGTTTCATTTGTTCCTTAAATGTTTCTTTCAAGTTTTATTCTAATACTCAGGAGATCTACTTGGGGGAATTCTATCTAAGGTGATTCTACCTTATCTACAGTATTATCTACATTAAAAGCAAAGAAATGTTCCTATATTTATCAGTTTTTAAAACTTGGCTTTAGCAGTTTTCTCAAGAGGAGGGTCTTCTTTTCTAAGAAGAGGATTTTGGTTCTTTAAAACCACAGTGCTAGTAGAGGACGATTCCTCAGAGGCAAAGGTTCTTCAAGACAGCGTTTACTGTAACCAATTTACTTTTTCACAACGTTCCACAGTCCCACTTTCATATCCTAGCTCTCTCTCAAACGCTGCCACAAGCAACTGGACAGAGATATTTTTATCTCTCACATGATTCTTGCACGCAGGTCAGGATAGGTGTCAGGATCACATTTGACAGATACTTGGCTCAGACATTTGGGGCTAAGACTTGATTCAGAGTATATGTAAGCTTGGTCCAAACACAGTGCTTGGTATAGCCTGTTTTTCTCATAATCATATGAAAGCAGTTACAATTTCAATTGGTACTGTCAAAAGCCCCCAATCCAGAGAAGTCTTTATTTAAAAGCCCATCTTAGGCAGCAGTAAGAATTTCAAATAAAGTAGCCGCTGTCTTTCATTATTCAACCACATGCAGGCGAGTAGTCTCTCGAACTTCAAAGTTTACAATATCAATTCTAACACTTTTGAGGTCTGGTTAACATAAATTAATTGAGCAACTGTCTACGTTTCAAAAAGGAAAAAAATGCAAATGTCTTTTTTCCTTTGGCGGTGTTTCACTGGAATTGGAAGGAAGTACTTACTGGAAAGGGCTGGAATGACAAGGGACACTCCAGTGTCTCATCCTTCCCTCAGTCTCCAGGGGGTGTCCCTGAGGTCCAGGCAAAGGAACTGATGTGTCAGGCCTCCGAAGCGTACATTCTGCATGCGCACACTCAGTCGTGACAGACTCTTTGTGACCTCCTGGACTGCAGCCCTCCAGGCTTCTCTGTCCCTGGGACTCTCCAGGCGAGAATACTGGAGTGGGTTGCCATTTCCTCCTCCAGGGGATTTTCCCGACCCAGAGACTGAACTGTGTCTCCTGTGTGGCAGGTGGATTCTTTACCATGGAGCCATTGGGAAGCTCCCCTTGATGGGCCTTTGAACTTCCCCTAGAATGGTGGCCCACCACAAAGATTCCTGGCTTTGTGCTTAGTTTGGATGGGCATAAAGTGTACCATACCTTCTGAAACCAATTTTTCACATTCAGGTGGATACTGCGGCAGACAGATGGCTATCTAGCCCACAAGCATTCTCCCTTCCTCCCTGCTACCAGTAAGACCCAGATTCTGTTCAGGTGAGAACTCTGGCAGACTTGAACCACTAAGGGAAGTCTGCTGCCCTCTGCAGTGACAGGTTTAGGGGTACTGTGTGTGACCCAATTCTGGGTCAATGGTTCATGAGAGGAATGTTTCTCAGAGGCTTCTGGGAAAGATTTCCCATCATGATAAGAAGAGCTGTACAAAAAGAAACACTATACCTCCCTGCTTGTCAAGTGGGGGTTTGAAACTTGGAGCTGCAACCGTTATCTTGTCATTGTAAGGGAAAGGCCTAGAAAATTAATGAGAAGTGAACCAAAGTCCTGACCCCTGAGCCGTTGGAGCAACAGGGTAATGGCCAACCCCTAAACCTCTTACATCAGGCAAATAACTGCTGCTGTTAAAGCCAAAATTTTAGTCAGGTGTGCTGGAACCTGTATCTGAAAGCTTTCTGCTACTCTCCTTGATTTCAAAGGCAGCTCTCTGAGGAAAACTCCATATTCCCAAAGAAAAATTCTGAACTCTCAGGGAGCTGTAGAATAAAACCTTCCTCTATCAAAAGCAATAAGCCGAGGCCTAAAAGGAGTTCCGGAGAAGGCGATAGCACCCCACTCCAGTACTCTTGCCTGGAAAATCCCATGGACAGAGGAGCCTGGTGGGCTGCAGTCTATGGGGTCGCTAAGAGTCGGACACGACTGAGTGACTTCACTTTTACTTTTCGCTTTCATGCACTGGAGAAGGAAATGGCAACTCACTCCAGTGTTCTTGCCCGGAGAATTCCAGGGACGGGGGAGCCTGGTGGGCTGCCATCTATGGGGTCGCACGGAGTCGGACACGACTGAAGTGACTTAACTTAAAAGGAATTCAGGGCAACAACTCTAATGCAAATGTCTGCATGAGGAAACCTATGAAAAAAATATATCGTCTTCATTACATGTAACTTTTGGTATCCACCAGACTTAGCAAGTACAGAAGAAAAGAAACACAGTGAAGACAGATAAAGCAGATGAGAAGCCAGTGTAAGTCCAGTGAAATTTCAACCCATTTTTTAATTTTGCTTTTCAAATGAAATACTTCAAGCATCAAAAAAGTAAAGAAAATAATGAAACAAACATTCAGGTAGTTGTACCTTTATTCTACATAAATTTGAAAAATCAGTTTCTCAGATCTTTTGAAAACTTCTTGGGGGATATTTATTTTTATTTTTGGATTAATTTGAGAAAAACATACCTTTACAATATTTAGTTTCTTCATTCAAGAATAGACGATCTCTATCCATTTATTCGTGTCTTTTAAAATCCTTTAGCGAAGTTTATTATTTTTATTGTAAAGATCCTGCACTCTATCAGCAAGGTATTTCAGTTTTAGTATAGTTCTGTTGCTATTGTGAATAATACATATCTTTACAAGCTACATATTTTCCAGTTGATTACCACTTGTTTAAAGAAACGCTGCTGGTTTCTGCATATTGATCTTTGGTCTTGAAACTTTTTTGGGGGGGCGGTTCTACCTGTTTATTGCTACCAGCCCCCTCACGCACACATGCTCAGTCATGTGACCCTACAGACTGCAGCCCACCAGGCTCTTCTGTCCAAGGAATTTTCCAGGCAAAAATACTGGAATGGGATGCCATTTCCTCCTCCTGTCTTGAAACTTTTAAAAATGCTTTTATTAGTTCTACTAGTTTCCGTTCTGTTTCTTTGGTTTTTCATAATTAATGATCAGACCATCTGCAAATAATGGTAATTTGCTTCTTCCTTTTGACTCTATTTTTGTCTTAACTGCAGTGGCTAGGACCACAGATCAAGAATAAATGGCAGCATGCTAGCAATCATAACTGTCTTATTCCTATCTGCCACGAGGGATGCTTTGAAAATTTCAAAAATATGATGTTTGCTGGAAGTTTTATTAGATACTCTATCAAGTTAAGGAAATGCCTTTTATGTTTGCTTACAGCTTTTAAGATAAAGGGTACTAAATTTTAATAAACAATTTTTCTTCATTGACTGGTATGGTGATTTTATCTATTTTAATCTCAATGAAATAAATTAGATAAACATATTTCCCAAGATTAAACTATCCTTGTACTCGGGATAACTGAGTTGTGTGATACTTTGACAAAGATTAAGATTCTATCTGCAGTTATTTCACTTGGGATTTTCACATCCATGTTCATAGGTGAGAACTGACTCTTCTTTCTAAGTATCAAGATCAGGAGTCCAGTTCCAGTTCAGTCACTCAGTTGTGTCCTACTCTTTGCGACCCCATGAACTGCAGCACGCCAGGCCTCCCTGTACATCACCAACTGCCGGAGTCTACCCAAACCCATGTCCATCGAGTCAGTGATGCCATCCAACCGTCTCATCCTCTGTCGTCCCCTTCTCCTCTCGCCTTCACTCTTTCCCACCAGCACCAGGGTCTTTTCAAATGAGTTAGCTCTCCGCATCAGGTGGCCAAAGTATTGAAGTTTCAGCTTCAACGTTAGTCCTTCCAATGAACACCAGGGCCAATCTCCTTTAGGATGGACTGGTTGGATCCCCTTGCAGTCCAAGGGACTCTCGAGAGTCTTCTTCAATATCACAGTTCAAAAGCATCAATTCTTCGGCACTCAGCTTTCTTTATAGTCCAACTCTCACATCCATACATGACTACTGGAAAAACCATAGCCTTGACTAGACGAACCTTTGTTGACAAAGTTGTCTCTGCTTTTTAATATGCTGTCTAGGTTGGTCATAACTTTCCTTAGTTCATAGCAAACTATGGTCCACAGTCCAAATCTGTCATACCACAGATTTGTAAATTAAGTTTTACTGTAAATTGTCTGTAAATTAAGTTTTACTGGAACATGCTACTGCTGCTGCTGCTAAGTCACTTTAGTCGTGTCTGACTCTGTGCGACCCCACAGACGGCAGCCCACCAGGCTCCCCCATCCCTGGGATTCTCCAGGCAAGAACATTGGAGCGGGTTGCCATTTCCTTCTCCAATGCAGAAAGTGAGAAGTGAAAGTGAAGTCGCTCAGTTATGTCTGACTCTTCGCGATCCCATGGACTGCAGCCCACCAGGCTCCTCTGCCCATGGGGTTTTCCCAGGCAAGAGTACTGGAGTGGGGTGCCATTGCCTTCTCTGTTACTGGAACATAGCCATAGCTAATTCATTTAAGTATTGCCTATGACAGTGTTCACATTATAACGGCAGAGCCATATTTGTGAGAGAGACCATATGGCTTCTATATCTGAAGTAGTTATTATCTGGCCCTTATAGAAAAAGTGTGCTGTTTGCTGAAATAAGATTATACTGACCTTACAAGAAATGTGTAGTTATCCTTTCTCTAAAAACAGTTCAAGATAAGAATATACGTATTTTGGAAATTTCGGTAAACTCCATCTAGTCTAATCTTGGGATCTTTCTGTTGGAGAGAGGGGGTGATTAATGCTTAATTTCTATAAGCATTAATTATCTACATATAGGCTTTCTAATTTTTTTTTAAGTAAATTTGAGCTGTTTTCCCTTGAAAATTTTTATTAAGGTTTTCAAAATTTTTTGTTTGCAGCTTTTCATGGCATTCTCTTAATTTAAAAGTCTCTATTATATCTGTGGTTATTTTCTTTTTTATTCCTTATATATTTGTTGCCTTCTCTTTGTATCCTTTATGGGTTCAGTGAGAGGTTTGTCTATTTCATTAGATAAATAAAAATGACCCACTTTTGGTTCTGTTGATCATTTTTCTTTTCCCCTACTAATTTCTGCCCTTTTCCTTGTTATTTTCATCCTTTTACTTTGAGACTACCCTGTTGTTTTTCTGCTAGTTTCTTGAACTGACTGCTTAGCTTATTTAATGTCTATTTTGTTTTCTAATAAAATCATCTAGGGCTCAAAGTGAATGAGTTGCATCCTGTAAGTAATGACAGGAAGTACTTTCATAACTGTCTAGCTCTATTTGCTTACTAGTTTTGAACTATGATATGTGCTTTAACTCAAGGATTATTTAGGACTTTGTTTTTTTTCTGTTTCCAATGCTCTCTGTAAGCTGGCTCTGCTGCTGATTTCTAATCTTACTGCACTGTATCACAGTATGTACAGTCTGTATTATTGATGTTGTGAGATTTTCAACACTTTTTTTTATGGCTTAACATAAGGCTGTTTTCTTTTTAATAATTCTTTCACATTTGCTTAAAAACTTACATACTCCTTGTTGGATACAAGGTTATTCCTCAATATATGGCATTTGATCAACCTTGTTAACCGTGTTACTCAATCCTTTTTTTGGTTGCTTTTTCTATCAGTTTCCAAATGAGATGTTTTAAAGTCTTCAGTATGGCTATAGACTTGTCAGCTTTTCCTTATAACTCTGTCAATTCTGCTTTATGCAGATGAAGTTTGCCAGGTGCACACAAGTTCATGATCCCTATCTTGTCTTAATAAATTATTCCTTTTATTATTAAAGGTTCTTCTTGTCCCTTTAATGTTTTTCACCTAAATTCTATTCTGCCTGATATTACAATTACCATCCCAGTTTTCTTTTAGTTAGTATTTGCCTAATATACCTTTCTCCAGCCCTTCATTCTTAGTCATTCAGTATTACTATGTTTGAAAACAACATATGGCAAGTGTTATTTTCTTTTTAATTGAAGTACATGTCTATTAACATGTCTATTAAGTTATATTAACTGTGATTTATGGAGAAGGAAATGGCAACCCACTCCAGTACTCTTGCCTGGAGAGTCCTATGGACGGAGAGGCCTGGTGGGCTACAATGCAGGGGCGCGTGAAGAGTCAAGCACGACTGAGCGACTTCACTTTCACTTTTCACTTTCATGCATTGGAGAAGGAAATGGCAACCCACTCCAGTGTTCTTGCCTGGAGAATCCCAGGGACAGGGGAGCCTGATGGGCTGCTGTCTATGGGGTTGCACAGGGTTGGACACGACTGAAGAGACTTAGCAGCAGCAGCATTGTGATTTAACCTGGAAATTTAGCTGTAATACTGAGCCACATGGGGTCTCTTGGAGATGAGTTAGAATCTTTAAATTTACTCCTCTGCATTAGGCAGTTTGCATTTGTTAAGTTCACTGAATTAAGAGGAAGCTGTTAAGTGGCAATTTAGTCAGATAAGTCAGACCTGTCCAGGTCTGGTGGCTGTTTGTAGTTTAAAGACTGCTGAGTCTCTAGAGGCAAGGATTGCATTTAGTATTTGCTGAAGCCGCTGTGAATTGTATTGGAGTCAACGGTACATACTTCCTAATGACTAAAAATCCTTTCCTGGAATGTGGAGCTGGATGGGAAAGCAAATACAACTGTTTTGGAAGAGTCATCTGGAATTAATTCATTTAGCAGAAGAGAACTGGCTCCTATCCCAGTAATTCAGTCTCCACTGAGGTTCCAACACAGACCTGCTCCAATACAGTGCTATGTTCTCTAACTTGGCAGATTCTAATCTCTACATCAAACCACTGAATTAACTACTCATCAATGAGTAGGATTCAATTATGTGTGACAATGTAGATAGATAAATTGAGTACAAAGATATATATTTTTTAATTCCAATTTTTAAAAACAATGGTTGAAGGATAATTTAGGAGTAGTTATTAGCAGTAAGAGAGCTAACCTTTATATCAGGCTCTCCTAGTAAGCCTAAAAAATTAATAAATAAAATATCAATTCCTTGATTAAAAAGTGATTCTATAAAAAAGCTGCTAGTGTTTAATATAAATTATAAATAAACTCACTTCTTACCAAAAGGGTTCACCAAATAGATATTTATGAGTTCCAACAATAAGGAGCAAAGTTTTCAAATGTTTACATGGGAGGAATATTTTTGTGATACTGGGCTGCCGTCTATGGGGTTGCACAGAGTTGGACACGACTGAAGTGACTTAGCAGCAGCAGCAGGCTTTTCCCCTGTAACACCCAATACCTAAGTCGAGAGTCTTGAGGAAAAGGATTATTCAAGAAGTCTAATACTTTCTTAACCATTCATGTGTGAAGAAAAAAAATTTTTCAAACATGTAATCATTCTTGTACTTTTCTTTAAAATAATTACCCATTGGTTGCCTACGTCTTCATTATAACTCACCACCAAAGGTAAAGATTGAACTGAAACATTTGGTAGGTGTTATAGTAACAAATGATACTTTCATTTTTTGAAAGTTCAAGTTTGCTCTCTTGGTCTTTGCAAGGGCAAAGGCAGACAAGAAACCAGGTCTCAAAGCATGCTCTGGAGCATTGTTACTGGCCAATAAGTAATCAATCAACCAATAACACATGAGAAAAAAAGACACAAGAAAGAATACATTTATGGTGAGGTGGGGACAGACAGACAGATCAGAGAATCTCAACTTACCAGAGCAGAAACCACCAAGGGAAGGGAGTGAGGGTAGGGTGGAAGAAACCTGGACGGTAACTGATAAACCAATGAAGTTTCAAGGACAAGCCTAAAATCTTCTGGCTGGTGGTGGGTGGGGATGGGGGTGGGGGTTCGGGGAGAAGGAGATGGGGGGTGACCACACATTTGTGGTTTTAACTCCAGGAGCTCTACCCAGTTTTTTATAGTGAACACTGGAAAAAAATTCCCTCCTGCTTCTGGAGAGAAGAAAAACAGCCAATTTTAAATACTCTGTAACATTCTGTTCTTAACAAAGACTACATTCCCAGAGAAACTATTTTATGTAATATATTGGGGTTTCATCAGAGTCTATCCAACCTGGGAGAAATGAAATACTCAATTCCAGTTCCTTCATCCATCCTGTCTCATTTTAAGAGGGGGTGGGGGGCAAGGAGCTGGAACTACTGAGAAGCACTTGTGGAATTCTTAGCCCGGGCACACAGGCTCACTGAAAGACTGAGGCCTAATCATAGGACTGTAGAATGCACATCTCACATCTACAGTTCCTAGTATCCAGTCATCATGCTCAGGTTTCAAGAAAAAATTAATCTTACTAAAAGGAAAAAACATTTTGAAAACACATAAAAGCATTAGAAGCAGACTTAAGATATGGCAGGGATACTAAAATTATCAGACCATGAAAAAAACCACCATGATTAATAAGCCAAAGACTCTAATGGAAAAAGAAACAGTGGTAACACAAGCAGAGAGGCAGAAACTCTAAGAATGAATAAAAAAGTAATGTTCTAGATCAAACACACTGTCAACAGAAAGGAAGAATATCACTGATGGGCTCATTAGCAGACTAGACATGGCTGAGAAAAGAAACCTTGAACTTGAGGATATGTCAATAGAAACTTTCAAAATTGAAATGCAAAGAGGAAAAATACTGGGGAAGAAAGCACACAGAACAGAGAGAATATCCAAGAACTGTGGGAAATCTATAAAGCATGTAACACTTATAATGGGAATACCAGAAGAAGAAAGATAAAGGAATAAAAGCAATATTTAAAGCAATAAGGACTGACAATTTCCTGAAATTAATGTCAGACATAAAACCAGAGAACTAGAAAACTGAAACAAGTATACAAAAAGCTATACCTAGCTGGACATATTATATATACAAACTGTAGAAAATCAAAGGAGAAAAAGTCTCAAAAGAAGCCAAAGGAGAATGGGAAACAGCTTACCTATAGAGGAACAAAATTAAGAATTACGTCCACTTCTCAGAAACCACGCAAACGATGAAAGAGGAGTGAAATATTTAACATGTTGAAAGGGAAAAATACCATCAACCTAGGTATGGTAGATTTTAAAGTGAAGGAGAAATAAAGGGTTTCCCAAACAAACCAAAGTTGAATTTGTTGCCAACAGGCCTGCCTTGAAAGCAATGTTAAAAGGAGTTCTTTGGCAAGAAGGAAAATGACAGAGATCAGAAACTCTAATCAACATAAAGAAAGGAAGAATATTAGAGACAGAATAAGCAAAATGAAATCTTTATTTTTCTTATTCAATTGAGCTAACAGACTGTTAAAAATAGTAACAGCAACACTGTACTCAACCATGTATGCACATGCAAAAGGGCGAGAGAGATGGGTGACAGCAAGGACAGGACGGGAAGGCGGCCTCGTACACGGCGCCTGCACAACGTCAACAGTGGTGCAGTGTCGTGTGAAGGTGGACGTGGGGGGCCTCCCTGGAGGTCCAGTAAAATCCGCTTCCAATGCAGGGGACACGGTTTGATCCCTGGTCAGGCAACTAAGACTCCACATGCTGCCGAGCAGCTAGGCCCGTGCGCCACCACCAGAGAGCCCGTGTGCTGCAACCCCCGAGCCCACGGGCTCTAGAGGCCGTGGCCTGCCCCAAGAGACGCCCATGTGCCACAGCAAAGACCTGGCGAGCCAAACCAAAAAAGAAGAAAGAAAAGAAAGTGGACTTGGATTAGTGGTATACTGCAAGCTCCAGGGCAATCCACTAAAAAGAAGCATAACTGTTATGTTAGGAAAGAAGAGAAAATGGAATAATTTATTATTAAGTGCTCAGTTGGAACCAGAAAAGGCAGGAATAGAGTGGACAACAAAGATATAAACAAAGAGAATAAGGGCAACAAATAGAAAACAGTATCAAACATAGCAGCTGTTAATTCAAGTATATCAATAATCACTTTAAACATCAATGCCCTAAATATATCAATTAAAACACAGGCTA
Organism: Aepyceros melampus; assembly: GCA_006408695.1. Classification (NCBI taxonomy): domain Eukaryota; kingdom Metazoa; phylum Chordata; class Mammalia; order Artiodactyla; family Bovidae; genus Aepyceros; species Aepyceros melampus. The sequence goes on along the minus strand of SJXQ01010874.1, from coordinate 376,313 downwards.
TCAGGGCAGACCAAAAACCAGTATGGTGTCTCCAAGAAACCCACTTTAAATATAAATACACATACAGATTAAAAGTAAACAGATGAAGAAAGACCATATACTATGCTAATACAAATCAAAAGAAAATATAAGTAGCTATACTAATTTCAGAGACAGCAAGCTTCAGAGCAAGGAAAATTATTTACATAATGATAAAGAGGTCAATTCTTCAAGAATAGGGCAGAACAATCCTTATAGTACATGAATCTAACAATAAAGCATCAAAATATGCAAGGCAGAAACTGACAGTACTGCAAGAAGTAGATGAATCCTTTATTACTGTTGGGAGGCTTCAATACTCCTCTTCCAGAAACGGACAGGTCAGCAGGCAGAGGGGCAACCAGATACAATTGATACTTACAGACCACTTAATCCAATAATTGCAGAACACATTCTTCTAAATTTAACACAGTACATTACCAAGATAGACAACATTATGGGCAATAATTGACATCTTAACAAATTAAAAAGTATGTAAATTATACAATGTATCTTTCAGATCACAATAGGATTATATGAGAAATCAGTAACAGGAAAGACTGTCGGAAAATCCAAAATGCTTGGAGATTAAACAATACAACTCTAAGTAACACATAGGTCAAAGAAGAAATCACAGGGAAATTTTTAAAAACTCTGAATTAAATGAACATACACACACAACTTATAAAAATTTGTGGGATGCAACAAGAGTAGTGCATAAAGGGTACTTTATAGCACTGTGTGTATTAGATCTGAAACTAATCTAAGCTTTCACTCTAGGAACTAGACAATGAAGTTGCTCAGTCGTGTCCAACTCTTTGTCACCCCATGGACTAGAGCCTACCAGACTCCTCCATCAATGGGACTCTCCAGGCTAGAATACTGGAGTGGGTTGCCATTTCCTTCTCCTGGGGATCTTCCCGACTCAGGGATGGAACCCAGGTCTCTCGCATTATGGGCAGAGGCTTTACCCTCTGAGCCGCCAGGGAACCTTTCACTTTAGGAACAAGAAAATGAAGAGCAAATAAAATCCAAAGGAAGCAAAAGAAAATAAGCAAAAAATTAGAGCAGAATTTTAATACAGAAGATTTTAAAACACTTAAAATCAATGAATTTTAAAATAGAAGATCAATGGAGAAAAAAAATAACAAAACTAAAAGCTCAATCTTTGGAAAGATCAATACAAACAAGTTTCTAACAGGGGTAACCAAGGAAAAAGACGACAAATTACTAATATAAAAAATTAAATTGAGGACACCACTACAAATCCTATGGACATCAAAAGGATAATAAAGGAATAAATCAAGAAATACTACATCCACAATTCAATAACCTACATGAAATAGACCAATTCCTTGAAAGACACAATCTGCCAAAACTCACACAACACACAACCTACCTAGGCCTAAGAGAAACTGAATACTTAATAACCTTTCAACACAGAAAGCATCAGGCCCAGATGGATACACTGATGAATTCTACCAAACATTTAAGGAGGAAATCGTATCAATTCTATTCCAGAAGACAGAAGCAGAAAAATACTTCCAAACTCATTCTATGAAGCCATCACTACCCTAATAACAAAACCAAATACATTACAAGAAAAGAAAACTATAGGCAATATCTCTCATGAACACAGGTATAACAAAAACCCTCTAAATATTAGAAACTGTTATCTAACAATGTATTATTTTAAAAAGTGCATACCACAAGCAAGTGGGATTTACCCCATGTATGCAGGGCATGTTCCATATAAAAATCAATTAATGTAATCTACCACATCAACATGCTAAAGGAGGAAAAATCACATAATCTTATCGCCAGATGCAGAAAAACCACATGGAAAAGTTCACCTATTTATGATTTAAAAATCTCTCAGTAAATGAACTTGACAAAACTTGATAAAGAACATCTAAAAAAATCTACACTTAATATCAAAATGAATGAGAAACTAAAAGTCTTCGAACTAAGATCAGCAACAAGGTAAGGATGCTCCCTCCCACTATCCCTCTTCAACATTTTATTGGAAGTACTGGAATAAAGTCCAGAATAATGAAAAATGAGAATCAAACTAAATGCTCACATGTATTATATATCGTCTTTCAGTAATTACTCACATGTATATCTATTACCACAAAAAAAAAGTCCACAATATAATGAGCTAATGAAATGGGTAAATTCCAATACTATTTTTAAAAAGATAAAACACAGATTTATAGATGTGTAAGCATGTAAAAAAATTATTAAGACGTTAACAAAGGCTATCTTTCTTTAGGTGATGGAAATATAAATGACTTTTTGTTGTTTTGTACTGGTTATTTGTTAAGGTTTCAATAACAGAAAAAAGTTATGTGACAAAGCAAGTACGGTGCTACCGGTCAGTCAGTCAGTTCAGTCGCTCCATCGTGTCCGACTCTTTGCGACCCCATGGACTGCAGCACAGCAGGCCTCCCTGTCCATCACCAACTCTGGAAGCCTACTCAAACTCATCCCGTTGGTGATGCCATCCAACCATCTCATCCTCTGTCGTACCTTTCTCTTCCTGCCTTCAATCTTTCCAGCATCAGGGTCTTTTCTAATGAGCCAGTTCTTCACATCAGGTGGCCAAAGTATTGGAGTTTCAGCTTCAACATCAGTCCTTCCAATGAATATTCAGGACTGATTTCCTTTACGATTGACTAGTTGGATCTCCATGCAGCCCAAGGGACTCTCAAGAATCTTCTCCAACATCACAGTTTAAAACCATCAATTCTTCAGCACTCAGTTTTCTTTATGATCCAACTCTCACATCCCATACATGACTACATATACAGCCTTGATGTACTCCTTTCCTGATTTGGAATCAGTCAGTTATTTCACGTCCAGTTCTAACTGTTGCTTCTTGACCTGCATACAGATTTCTCAAGAGACAGGTCAGGTGGTCTGGTATTCCCATCTTTAAGAATTTTCTAGAGTTTGTTGTGATCCACACAAAGGCTTTAGCTTAGTCAATAAAGCGAAAGTAGATGTTTTTCTGAAACTCTCTTGCTTTTTCAATGATCCAGCAGATGTTGGCAGTTTGATCTCTGGTTCCTCTGCCATTTTTAAATCCAGCTTGAACATCTGAAAGTTCATGGTTCATGTACTGTTGAAGTCTGGCTTGGAGAATTTTGAGCATTACTTTATTAGCATGTGAGATGAGTGCAACTGTGCGATAGTCTGAGCATTCTTTGGCATTGCCCTTCTTTGGGATTAGAATGAAAACTGACCTTTTCCAGTCCTGTGGCCACTGCTGAGTTTTCCCAAATTTGCTGCCATATTGAGTGCAGCACTTTCACAGCATCATCTTTTAGGATTTGAAATAGCTCAATTGGAATTCCATCACCTTCACTAGCTTTGTTCGTAGTGATGCTTCCTAAGGCCCATTTGACTTCACATTCCAGGATGTCTGGCTCTACGTGAGTGATCACATCATTGTGATTGTCTGGGTCATGAAGATCTTTTTTGTACAGTTCTTCTGTGTATTCTTGCCACCTCTTCTTAATATCTTCTGCTTCTGTTAGGTCCAGACCATTTCTGTCCTTTATTGTGCTCATCTTTCATGAAATGTTCCCTTGGTATCTCTAATTTTCCTGAAGAAATCTCTAGTCTTTCCCATTCTATTGTTTTCCTCTATTTCTTTGCACTGATCGCTGAGGAAGGCTTTCTTATCTCTCCTTGCTAATCTTTGGAACTCTGCATTCAAATGGGTGTATCTTTCCTTTTCTCCTTTGCCTTTAGCTTCTCTTCATAACTATTTGTAAGGACTCCTCAGACAGCCATTTTGCCTTTCTGCATTTCTTTTCCTTGGGAATGGTCTTGATCACTGTCTCCTGCACAATGTCACAAACCTCTGTCCATAGTTCTTCAGGCACTGTGTCTATCAGATCTAACCCCTTGAATCTACTACTTCCACTGTATAATTGTAGGGATTTGATTAGGTCATACCTGAATGGTCCAGTGGTTTTCCCGACTTTCTTCAATTTAAGTCTAAATTTGGCAATAAGGAGTTCATGATCTGAGCCACAGTCAGCTCCCGGTCTTGTTTTTGCTAACTGTATAGAGCTTCTCTATATTTGGCTGCAAAGAATACAATCAATCTGATTTCAGTATTGACCATCTGATGATGTCCACGTGTAGTCTTCTCTTGTTTTGTTGAAGAGGGTGCTTGCTATCATCAGTGCGTTCTCTTAGCAAAATCCGTTAGCCTTTGACCTGCTTCGTTTTGTACTCCAAGGCCAAATTTGCCTGTTACTCCAGGTGTTTCTTGACTTCCTACTTTTTCATTCCAGTCCCCTATAATCTTTTTTGGGTGTTAGTTCTAGAAGTTCTTGTAGGTCTTCATAGAACTGTTCAGCTTCCTCAGGATTACTGGTCAGGGTATAGACTTGGATTACTGTGATACTGAATGATGTGCCTTGGAAACAGAGATCATTCTGTCATTTTTGAGATTACATCCAAGTAGCATCTTGTAGTGAGTGTATCAGTTCAGTCGCTCAGTTGTGTCCGACTCTTTTCAACCCCATGTACTGCAGCACACCAGGCCTCCCTGTCCATCACCAAGTCCCAGAGTTTACGCAAACCATGTCCATTGAGTGGGTGATGCCATCCAACCATCTCATACTCCGTCATCCCCCTTTCCTCCACCTTCAATCTTTCCCAGCATCAGGGTCTTTTTAAACGAGTCAGTTCTTCACATCAGGTGGCCAAAGTTTCAGCTTCAACATCAGTCCTTTCAATGAACACTCAGAACTGATCTCCTTTAGGATGGACTGGTTGGATCTCCATGCAGTCCAGGGACTCTTAAGAATCTTCTCCAACACCACAGTTCAAAAGCATCAATTCTTCCGTGCTCAGCTTTCTTTATAGTCCAACTCTCACATCTATACATGACTACTGGAAAACCATAGCCTTGACTAGACAGATCTTTGGCATAGTCAATAAAGCATAAATAGATGTTTTTCTCGAACTCTCTTGTTTTTTTCATGATCCAGCGGATGTTGGCAATTTGATCTCTGGTTCCTTTGCCTTTTCTAAAACCAGCTTGAACATCTGGAAGTTCACAGTTCATATACTGCTGAAGCCTGGCTTGGAGAATTTTGAGCATTACTTTATTAGTGTGTGAGATGAGTGCAATTGTGTGATAGTTTAAGCATTCTTTAGCAATGCCTTTCTTTGGGATTGGAATATGGATGCTTATAATAAAATTCTTTCTGTGGCAATACGTTGTAGTAAAATAGTGGAGGGACTTCCCTGGTGGTCCAGAGGATAAGAATCTGCCTAATGCAGGCGACACACGTTTGATCCCTAGTCTGGGAAGATTCCGTATGCCTTGGGGCCACTAAGCCCATAAACCACAACCTCAGAACCAAAGCTCCACAAGGAGAACCCCATAAGAAGAAGCCAGAGCACCTCAATGAAAGTTCACATGCAGCAATGAATACCCAGCATAGCCATAAATAAATAAATAAAATTTAAAAGTAATAAATAAAATTGAAAAATAAAACATCTCCCTTTCTGCTTTGATCTGACACCTCAAAAAACACAGAAAACCCCATAAGGTGGGAGTGGCAGCATATTTTCAATCAGGTGAGCATTTTTAAAAGCAACAACAAACCCAATGCCAAAAATATAAATCAAGTTTCTTTCCTAAATATATATTTAAAGCAATCTAAAATGCTCATATAGTTCAATTACCTCACTAGCATCCTCCCAATGAGAGCAACGGGAGAGGGAGGGGAAGAGATAAAGGCTTTAATATGGTTGGCACGTGCACGGGCTTTGGAATGCAACACTTCTGAGCGGTCAGGTTATGCTCGTGTGTGTGTGTGTGTGTGTGTGTGTGTGTGTGTTAGTTGCTTAGTCGTATCTGACTCTTTGCAACTCCATGGACTGTAGCCTACCAGGCTCCTCCACCCATGGAATTTTCCAGGCAAGAGTACCGGAGTGGGTTTCCATTTCCTTCTCCAGCTCTTTTGTGTGATTGAGGTCAAATCACTCATCTTTTCCAGTAATAATAATAAGACCTAGTATTTGAGTACTTACTTAAATGTCTACCTATGAAGCAGTTATATCATGCTTCCTATGTTCCAGAAAATAAATCTGATGATTAGAGATGATAAATAATCTGCCAATGCCATGCAGTTAAGCAGCAGCACCAGGATTTGGACATGTCTTTGACTCCACAGTCCGTACACCCACCATAATAATGCCCTCCTCATCTCTGCCGCTGAGAGAATACATTAAGACATCTTTTGGAGGGCAGGCAAGATAAATGGGATCTTCAGTTGCTTTTTTGCAATAGCTGAGGTGTTTTACATAAATCTGCCCTCTAAACTACCTGAGAATCTTGGGGGAAAAAAACAGTATAAGGAATGGCTTTAAGAAAGAGAGGGTTAAGAAAAGCTGGTCTAGCAATTTTAAGTGATCCTTTGCCTGACGCCTCAATTTTCTTAATAGTAATCTCAGTTTTAAAGGTAGAGGTGGCAATTTCAGTTTGAAATGACAAAAAAAACTTCATGTTTCCAAGTATCACTATAAAGGGGATCTTGCTCTTCCTGAAACATTTAAAACTACATATATTTAATTGACTCAACAGAGATGAACAGTTTATTTGAAAGCAGCAAGAACCACAACTGCATTTCTTACTCTCAATCTACTGTTGAAAATGGCATACATTTTAAAATTTTAGCGATTCTAATAGGTGTATAGTAGTTAATTCATTGTTGGATGGCATTAAAGGTAAATTTAGATAAAGTACAAGACTCAGTATCTTTTAGATAAAGTTACAAGAGTTAGTATCTTTCAAAAATACATTAAAAAAAAAAAAAAGAAGGCTTGAAAGGTGTAAAGGCTTAGCTCTGTTTCACCAAAAGTACGTATTTAAACCAGATAACCTCTTAATGTTCTTTTCAACAATGTGATTCTATAACCCTATAAAAATAAACTCCACTTAACATCATAGTCCCTACATAGACAGGCCCACTTGCTACCTAAAGACCTTCTCAGCAAGGTCCTCGTTCAGTCTCATACCCAGAACTTTGCTGGTCATACAGCCATAAATAGTTGATCATCTTTCTTTCAGCTCTCATAAATCTCAGTGAAAGTATGCCATGGAGGAACTCTTGGTTGAAAATAATACTCTTCCCTTCTGTAACTGCCTTACTCTCCATTCTAAAAAACCACTTCAAAAGTTCAGCCCTTTTCACTGATTTTATGACTTACTTTGAAACCAAAACCATATCTGTTCTGGGGCCTGCCACAGAGCCCTTTAGCTCTTGAGTGATAAAAGAGGCTGTTCAAATGGCATCCTAGTCTGTCCACTTATGTCCTCAAGTCACTCCTCAACCCCGAAATAGAGTAAAAAGGAAAATCAAGCCAAATGAAATGAGTAACTGCCACTTCGTCTAAAGGACAGGACTGTTTAGTATGGAAGGGCTCTAAATGAGCATTATGGCAGGTAGACTGATGGGAAAAATATTTCATTTGGCACAGATATAAATGTATAGACCTGCTGGTTAAGTACAAACACATTATAGCTGATTTTGAAACTGTTACTCTCCCATCTTCAATACTATGGCATTTCTTCACAAATAAAAGGCAATTACTATATAAACCACTGGGAAGGGAAAAACCAGGAGGATGGATCTTCTCCTCTCGATTCACTGTCTAAGACTGCATGTGTGTATGGTGATAAGGCTGAGGGAACAGCAAGTCTGCTGCTATAGGAGCAGCAAGGGCGCTGTGACAGGGGGTGAAGCAAGTGGGCAAGAGAGGAGTGGAGGTGAAGCGTCAGAGGAGCCAGGCCACAGGCCACTCTAAGCTTCAGCTTGAAAGGCCTTCAAGTGACATCATCTGACCAGGTTTTTAAAACAGAATCATTTTGTATGCTGTACTGAAAATAAACTTAAAAGGGTAAGAGTACAGAGGGGAGAAGAAGAACTGAGGTGAGAGGTGATGGTGGCATGGACCAAGGTGGTGGTAGAGAGACAGATGGCTGAGAAGTGGCAGGATTCTGTATATATGTATTTTGAAAGTAGGGCCAACAGAATTGACTAATGAACTAAATATTGGGTGTGAGAAAAAGAAATCAAGGATGACTCTTACTTTTTTTTGAGTTAAGCAAGTGGAAGGAGATGAAGAGGATATTTACTGAGATGGAGAAGATAACTGGCTCACAGGTTTGGTTTTATACATCTTAAGTTTCAGATGCCTACTGGACATCCCAATGGAAATGCCAAGTAGGCAGATTAACTTAATGGTTAGGAATAATGGGTCATCCATCCACCTACCAACCTAACCACCCACTAACCCAATCACTCACCTAGTGTATTTAAATCCTTGAGACTGCATAAGATCAACAAGAAGTAGATCAAAGAAAGAAAAGGAAGAACTTCAAGACTTTCAACCTTCAGGGAGGATCAGCAGACACTCAGATGGAGGACAAAGGTCAGAAAAGAGTGGTGTCCTGGAAGCCTAACAGAAGAAGTTATTTAAGCTTTTTTTCCAATAGTGTTCTGTTCCTAGTCTTTTGATTCTTCCTGCTGAGGTGCCAGACACCATGGATAAGTCACTCTTGTACTTTGTCTGAATTCACGTCTCATGGAAACTATGAGATAACATGATTATTGTTTTAAGTTTTGTGAAGCAGCAATGTAACAGTTTCCAAACAACAACTGTGTCAGCATCACCAATAATAGAGTTCACTAAATCTACCCAGTTGCGATACTCTCAAGATTAGCGCATTTGATGATTCTTCATGGATTACTTCTAGTCATACTCCTTTAAGGATTAATTGAGTCATCTGGAAACAGTAAATGGTCCTGATGATCTCCATGTGAACCAACCATCCTTTGCCCCAATAATGTTATCTTCACCATCATTCTAATTAAAAAAATTCTTCAAATGATAAGAGCGTTTCAAAGCTAAAATTAAGCTTGCATCAAAAGTGAAAATAAAAACAAAAAAATGTAACTGAAGCCTTGCCATTTGCCCCCCAGAAATGGCTTTGCTTTCATTTCCTTGGACTCAAGGAGAAGACAATACAGAACAAAATTTTAGCAGTTCTAACTTTAATCTTTCTGAACCCAAATATATCCCCTTAGAATTCCTTGGGGGATCATGGCTATGCCATTAAGCACACTGACTTTTACAACTACTTGATCTGTTCACATTTCTCCCCAGACTCTGGGGTTGTAAAAAAACTAAAATTAAAAAAAAGAGAGAGAGAGAATTAGATAAAAGAAAATTTCCAGAGGCTTCCCCCCTAGTTCAATTTCCTTCCCCAACAGTTATTTATTTTATGATCATCCCCTCTCCAGTGATTTTATTTTTTTGCCACACCATGTAGCATGCAAGGACTTTCTGACCAGGGATCAAATCCATGCTCCCTGCATGGAGTCCGAACCACTGGATCATCAGGGAAGTGCCCGCCCCAAAGTAACTAAAATTTCATTTAACTAAGCATCTCAGAGAACTTTCCAAGTTGGGATATACAGATTTCCTTTATCTTCTTTAAACTGCTGCTGGATAATACATAATACGAACTGCCATGACTGATATAATCATTCTCCTACTGATGGACATTTAGACTGTTTCCAGTTTTTCCTATTACATAAAAGGCTACAATGAACATTTAGTACATGCTTCTTTGCACTCGTGAATAAGCATTCCTTTACATATACTTAGAAGTCACATGCTTGGCTCAGATATACACCTAGAGGCACAGAAAGCTGTAAGACTTGGTCAAGGCTTCCAAACCTGTGGTAAGAGAAGAAGGGCTGGGATAACCAAAAATGACAGAGAAGAGAAAAGTTAGAAAACTTTTTTTTTTTAATTAAAAAAATATTTTAAACCTTCCAGTTCACTTTCACGTCTGATATTTGAGGATACCATTGAGAAGCCTATAATCAAGTAGGAAAGCTGACAGAAAATACACCAAAATGTTACTAACGGGAATATGAATATTTACAATTTTGTTCTTTTCATTTTTCTGTTTTTCAAAATGTCCACATTGAGAATATATAGGGAAAATATACTTAAAACTTATAATGGAAAAAACATTTATAAAAGTCATGAAAGCATTCATAAAATGTAATAGCCGAGCAGAAAACTCAAAGAGATGTGCCCAGGTAGAAAGGGGACAGGGCAGGTTCTCCAGCTGGAGAAACCATATACACTGTCAGATCTGTGGCATGTCCTGAAATGGAAAGCAGCTGGAATGACTGGTGTACAGTTTCCAAATAGTACAGACAGACATTTTTAACACTCTTAAAACATACTGCCTATTCCTTAATCATCATCAATAGAATAAAATTTTAAAATCTTATCTAACCTGATAAGATCAAGATACTGGGTTATTTTAATTTTTTTTCTGGCTTATTTTAATTTGTACTTATTTGATGACCAGCGAGATATATCTTTCCCCCGCTCATTGTAGGAAAGCCAAGGGAAGAACAACAGTCAGTTTTTCCCCGTCTCTGTTCCAGGAGTTCACATGCACTCCATGCTCACCGAGGCACCCAGGTCCTATAACCTCCTCAACTGTGACTGCCTCTCTACCAGGCCATCAAGGCCCTCCGCCATCCTATGTTCACAGTCTCCTTTTTCCCTTTACTCCATCTGTGGTGTTCAGGACACCAGTCCCAAACCTAACCAGACTGATAGTGAGAGCCTGACCAACAGTTACCAATTAAGGATGAGTAAGAAACTAGCATTGGGGGTGGCAGGGACAAAAGAACTTCCAGACCATTCAAAGTAAGAGTCCCTCCCCAAGGATAATGGCCCCCAGGGGCATCATGGAGACGAATGAGGACGTTTTTGCTTGTCACAGTGATGGACAGCACAAGTGGCACCAACAAGAAGAAAGCCGGAGAGCTAAATGCCCCGTAACAGGAAGACTGATCTCGCCCAAGAGCTGCCCTACATGACTTTTCAAAGTCTTGCCACACAATTATGTGCGTGGGAAATCTCATTTTAACTATTTGGGCCTAGAATTCCTTTCTCGTCTATGAACATTAATAGAGGAGGTACACACACACACAAACATACATAAGTAGGAAAATACTTCTCTACTATAGAGAGGAAGTGTTGAGCCTGACAAGGCTGAGAACCACTCTGATTTAAGTGGTCATTTGCAAATATACAGAGAGAGTTAGAAAATGGTCACCTGTCCATATAAGGGGCCACTCACACAATGCCTACCCTGACCCACACAATAAACGGCCAAGATAAACAGGTCAAAGATCACACAGAAGCAGCATGAAAACCTCCCTAGCCAGTTCTTAGGTTACATTTCTTAACTCATTTTACTACTTCTATGTCCCCAAGACAGGGTAAAGAAAAAGTACATTAGGTACACTGTAAATCAAACTATAATCTAGGTTTACAAAGAAAAAATAAGTAACACTCTCTTGCTGGTGCCAATTACTTCCTCTTTATGGTCTTTATGAATGGTCTTGTCATTTACCACCAAATCAAATCAACAGAGTCAATCCCTAAATAATCCAAATTGTACCAAGAGCTATTCTATTCTACCCATACCAGTACTCTTCCTGAAACCAGAAGGTTCACATTATACAGCTTAGAATACAATCTTAGTCTCTATGAAGTTTCTCCTGATAATATCAATAATGCAACTGACAGTCACATTATTTATAATAAGATAAAGCAAATAATGTTATTAGAAACCAATAACAATGTTATCAGAATGCTGTTAAGAAATAGTATCTTAAGGGAAAGATACACAAATATTAAGAAAAAAATTGTAAAATTTGAAATGTAAATTATGATTCTTTTAAAATATGTCTTTTTATTACTATCTACTAAAAGAGCCTAGCAGCAATGACACCCTAGTAGCAGCGAACACACCCAGCACCGTAACCTTGGTTTCTAAAGAACCTTCTCTACTAAAAGGGAATTCTCTGGAGAAATGGCTGACAAGTCTGGGACAGGAAAATTCAAGGTAAGCCTGGAAGAATAAAAACAAAACAGATTTAAAAGTCCCCCAAACAACAAATAACAACAAATAACAACAACAAAAAAAAAGGTGAGACTGGAATACCTTATTGCATTACAGAGCAAGAAGTACTCAAACAATGAAAGGGCCGTGTCAAAAGTACACAGGAGGCTACCTAAAAGGGTACACACTGGTCAAATTTGGGATAATTAAAGCAAAGCAAATAAAGACAGTAACTGCTTGTAATATAATGGGAAAAAAAATAGGAAAATCTATTAGTTCAGTGGGGTTAATTAAAATAAGAAAAAAGGAGGGAAGGAGGAAGAAGAGAACTTTCCTTTAAAGAATTTCATCTTAGAAAAAAAAGAATTAGAAAACCACTGTTCTTCAGTCTCTGCTATAATATCTGCTTTGGTAAGGTTCAGCTGCTGCTGCTGCTAAGTCCCTTCAGTCGTGTCCGACTCTGTGGGACCCCATAGACGGCAGCCCACCAGGCTCCCCCCGTCCCTGGGATTCTCCAGGCAAGAACACTGGAGTGGGTCGCCATTTCCTTTTCCAATGCATGAAAGTGAAAAGTGAACGTGAAGTCGCTCAGTCGTGTTTGACTCTTCGTGACCCCATGGACTGCAGCCCACTAGGCTCCTCCATCCATGGGATTCTCCAGGCAAGAGTACTGGAGTGGGCTGCCATCGCCTTCTCCAAGGTTCAGCAGTAGATGCTAAAACTATTATCTGAAAGATTGTTGGGCTGCTGGGAGACAGAAGAATTGTTCAACAGATTACTTACCAGTTTTGCTGCATAAGAGAAATCTACTTCTACAACAAACTGTCAATTATCACCTAAACAAACATTTTATCATTAATGGCAAGGCAGGCTGAGAGGATGTGCCTCCTGACTTAAGCATTAGGAAGCACATGACATCACCTACCTGGCAACTCGTCAAAAATGCTTCTTCTCAATCTCCTCAAGCCTCTATCTGTGTGCTGTTCAACATGGTGGCCACGATCCACATGTAGCTACTGAACTTGAAATGTGCGTGTGACTAAGGAATTGCATTTTAATTTTTATTGGTTTACACAGACATATATGGCTAGTGGCTACCACACTGAACACTGCAGATATGGATCACTTCAGAAAATTTTACCAGATAACACTGCTCTAAGTAAGGTGCTGGAAATACAGAAGAAAAGGAAATAAATTAAAAGGCACCTGAAAGAAACGATCAAACAAAACCAGAATGTGAGACATTCTATTAGACAATGTTGCTAGACTGTTAAAAAGTCACCATTACGGTGAGCAGGGTGTGGAAAGGCTTAGTGTATGGTTCTATTTATGGTATAAATATATCTCTAGCATAGCATAGAGCCTGCAAAGGCATACCACCAACTGCAATGTGTGAGAAAACAAACAGGTCTAACAGACATTTCATGATAACGGGACATTCGAATATGGAGTAAATATCAGATGACATTATGGAGTTACTATGAATTTTCAGGTGCAATAATGGTATGTAGTGATGTAAGGGACTGGCCTTAAAGAGATGCATGCTAAATAAAGAACAGAATTTTGAGGTAATGTGCCATGACAGCTACAATTTATTTTCAAATGGCATAGTCAAAAAAAGGGTATGGATAAAAACACAGAGAGATAAGGCAAATATGCAACAAGTCAACAGATATTATATCTAGAAGAAGGGATATACTGTTTCACTATTTTAAAATTATACTTCAGTTCAGTCGCTCAGTCATGTCCGACTCTTTGCAACCCCATGAATCGCAGCACGCCAGGCCTCCCTGTCCATCACCAACTCCCGGAGTTCACTCAACTCATGTCCATCGAGCCAGTGATACCATCCAGCCATCTCATCCTCTGTCGTCCCCTTCTCCTCCTGCCCCCAATCCCTCCCAGCATCAGAGTCTTTTTCCAGTGAGTCAACTCTTCGCATGAGGTGGGCAAAGTACTGGAGTTTCAGCTTTAGCATCATTCCTTCCAAAGAACACCCAGGACTGATCTCCTTTAGGATGGACTGGTTGGATCTCCTTGCAGTCCAAGGGACTCTCAAGAGTCTTTTCCAACACCACAGTTCAAAAGCATCAACTTACATGTATGTAAAATTTCATAATTAAACAGCTGGAGAAAAAAAAAAATCAGCCACAGAACTAAAGTAACATACTGTCATTTTTGTACTTACAGGTTTTTCATTCTGCTAGGAACATGTATTACTTTTAAAATTAGAAAAATGGGAAGCTGAAGTGGTCACCAAGCTCAGTTACTAAATCAAGTAAACCGGCTACACTAATAGCACCACAGAATGCGAGAGGGTGCACTTAAAAGCCCCCGTAACAAGAGTCCGGTTCAGGTTATACTGTTTCTATTCTTAAGATTAAAATGTCTACAAATCATTCTAATGGAAATTCCTAGTCAAAAGCATCTGTGTATTTAACACAGTCACTAACAAAAAAATGTAATATTGAATCTATTTTCATAAAGTCAAGGGTATCTATTAAATAGCTTTACAAATGGCAAACTGACAGTCACTAAAAATTCTCAACCGTTTTAAGGCTGACTCCAGAAATCCTTATGGAAGTAACCTAGGAGTAGCCACTATTTCTTAGCTGCCTGGGAGCAGAGAGGCGCCCTCCTCTGAAAGGAGAGAGAGGCCTTCCTTGCTCTGGGGCCAGAGCTGAATTCGACTCCTGGTCATGTGAGCACAGAGCAAAAACTGAGCAGAGGGATTATCACAGCTGCCTCAGCCAAGCCCTGCACTGGAGGCGGTGTCAATGCCAAGGTCTCCTTTCATCCCTGAACTGTAACTGAGAGGAAAGGCCCTTTCTAAGTTCTCAGCTGCAGAAACAGGAGATTCAACACGGATTTACTTGAGGGCCTTTGCCAGAGATCTGCGGGATTCAATCCGCCCTCTAACATAAAACGGCCTCACCCCAGCTTCCATCTAAGACATGGTATGTTTTCTCTGTTCGTTTTATATATTCTAAATGATTTTTTCTAAGGAAAAGCTCTTAACTTCTTTCGCTCTTAACTCTTGTGTGTATGATTTTCTAGGAGGGCAGAATAAATATGCTCCCAAACACAAACACGTATGCACATGTCAGGTGAACAAAGGCTTCCCTGAAATGTTTTATCACTGAACCATATTTCCCACTAAATTCTTGGAGAAGAATAAATGATAAGAATAAGATAATTATATACAATGTATTAACAGACACGATTTTTACATTTTATAATGCTTTTACCAAAGAAGCTAAAAATAACTACCTCTTACAAAGTAAAAACAAAGACATGGTAGTACTTATAAAAACATATATTTTCTTGGGTAAAGTGACATCCATCATATTGTTGTAGTTCATGGTTTCCTCCTGAAGCTTCTGAGTATAGCTGGCAAATGATATATATGTCTACTTTCTTCCTAACTTTTTATTTTGAAAAATTTCAAACATATAGAAAGATATTTTGCTATTTTTTAATCTATTTATTTATTTTTGGCCCCATGGCTTGTGGGATCCTAGCTCCCAGACCAGGGACTGAACTTGGGCCCTCTGCAGTGGAATTGTGGTATCTGAACCACTGGACTGCCAGGGAATTCCCTTAAATCAATTTTAAAGATAAATCTGTAGGTGCACATAGTCATACACTGGAGGAGGGCATGGCAACCCATCCCAGCGTTCTTGCCTGGAGAATCCCATGGACAGAGGAGCCTGGTGAGCTACAGTCTATAGGGCCACAAAGAGTCGGACACGACTGAGGTGACAGCGCACACAGCACATAGCCATACAAATACATTACTATTGGGAAGTTCCCCTGGAGAAGAGACAGGTTACCCACTCCAGGATTCTTGGGCTTCCCTGGTGGCTAGATGGTAAAGCATCTGCTTGCAATGTGGGACACCTGGGTTTGATCCCTGGGTTGGAAAGATCTCCTAGAGGAGGGCATGGCAACCCACTCTAGTGTTCTTGCCTGGAGAATCCCATGGACAGAGGAGCCTGGCAGGGCTACAGTCCATGGTGTTGCAGAGAGTTGGACACAACTGAGCAACTTAAGCACAGCACACAGAACATTATCATTAGTATTTCATATTCATGTGATTTGAAGTTCCTTAAAAATTAAGTAATAGAAATTCAGAAAATGCTATCTAAATAAAGCCTGGTTTTCAACAAATTAAACAGGGTTGGTTTGTGACGGCTCTTGAGATTTACATAACTTACATCTGGATATAGTTTCTCGTGTTGACACTTCTATGAAACAGTGCAATATTCCCAAGGTTAAAAACCTTTATTTGCCTTCATTCATCATGTTGTTGTTCCTGTTGTTCAGTTACTCAGTTGCATCCGACTCTTTTGCGACCCTGTGGACTGTATGTAGCCTACCAGGCTCCTCTGTCCATGGGATTTTCCAGGTAAGATTAGTGAAGTGGGTTGTCATTTTCTTCTCCAAGTCATTCATCATGTAGGAGACTGAAAAATAAAACTATCTTCTTCCAAAAGTTTGGAGGCTTACCAATTTACAGTTCAAAATAAAGTAAAAATCTGTAACACAGATCATACACCTAATTAAGAACGTCATCTTTTGCTTGTTTTCCATTATGAGCCTTTTGGTACTATTAATGGGTTGTTTTAAGCTACTATGTATATATTATTTGATTAACATTTTAAAAACAATTTTAAAAAATTAGTTGTCTACATTGAAAGATCAGAAGATCTCACTTAAGAATCCAGTTTTCATGCTTCTCTTAAAATAGCAGAGTCACACTGGGTCTTAATCGCCACGTGAAAACTACTGGCTGGGCCTGAGAGAAGCTGCCTCTGGCCTAGGGTAGGCTCTCCCCATTTTATCAGAGCTATACCCACTGTCAACCGCCTGTCTGCTTCCCTACGGGTTATGAGCTAGAGATCCCTTTACTCTGTTTTATTTACCATGCTGAAATGACTGAAAATATTCTTAATATGTTATGATACATATTTTATGGTAGATATTTTATGGTTAAAGTCCTGACATTTCTTATAAAAAATTAATGTTATCTCCCTAATAGATTCTATGATACCATATGCCCACTTTCCCTTCACAACTGTTTAGGATGGGGCCAGAAGTAGAGATGAAAACACAGCGCAGTCATACAGAGTCTTCACTTTTCTCTCCACTCCACAGAGTCAAACACTATGAGCCAATAAAAGTTGAAGAAACAGCATTTCAAATTATTCCCCAGTAGTCACAGGCTTTTCAAATGTTCTGTTTGTATATAACAAGAGACACAAAACACTGCTTCTCTATCGAACAGTTCTGAGATACCATAGGGAGCCTTCTGGTTGCTATGTTACATATGTAAGAGCAAAGAACCTTTTTTTAAGGACAGGGAACACAATACAGGAATTAGGATGAAAAGACACAGATTCTTAAAATAAAGTTCACTGTTTCATTTTCCATGTTTTTATCTGAAAATAAAATGAGATCAAAAAAGATTATGATAAATTCTTGATGGGTTTGACTTAAGTAAGGCTGAGATAATCAAGAAAAAGCTTTGCAACCATGATCCTTGGTACTATATTAAGACATCTAGATGTTCAACAAACTATCTTAAATGAAGGTGAATAAAATCAAATGTGTTATGAAATGTTTATATAAGACAGTGTATCAAAAATGTGAGGGAATTCTATCCTGGCGATCCAGGGGTTAAAACCGTACGTTCAGTGCAGGAGGTATGGGTCCGATCCCTGGCTGGGGAACTGAGATCAAGCTGCACGGGCAGCACAGGCAGAAACAAAAGCCTGAAGAAGGGCAGCAAGGTACAAGGAGGTTCACGGCGACATCACCGACACTGAGAATTTCCCAAGATGGTGCATTTGTGCGGCAGAGCAACAGATGGCCGGAGCCCGAAGGCGCAGAGAAGCGAGGTGTAAAGACCAGGCGACGAGGTCGGAGAACAGGTTTGTTTGTTTTTTTTTAAGCTAGGTCTGTGCCAAAGGTTAATACCTACAGAAACTTTATAGGTTATATGCTAGAAATGGAATGGATGTGGGCCTTGCCCAGACATGAGGCAGCAGACAGAAGGAACTGGCATTTGACCACACTCTTGTTATCGCCGGCTACATTTCTCTAAAGGCAGAAAGTACCCATCTTTGTCACCCTTGAAGAGAATTACAGCTGCAGCTATGCACATAATTTTTCCGTTTCTGTTTTCAGATGTTCTATATCTTTGTGATAACACTCTTGGTTTGGCTGAGGTGACAGTGGGTGAAAGAGATGGAAATTTAACAGCTGCACAGAAGACAGAACGGTTTCAGATCCAGCTTCTCTTTCTTCCCTATTAGCCAGCAGTTTTACCTTTCCCATTGAATTTACAAGAAAGAATAGCTCTGAAAACCACACAAAGAACTGCTTTTCCTTTTTATTCCAGAGAGAGCATCACATGGCTGGCTCACACAAGCCTCTGCTAGAGATGCACTACGACCAGGGCCCGTAGCCAGCCCTGGGAGAAAACCTCGTCCTTCCAACCCTTTGAGGGATCACTCTAGCAGGACTTTAAAGAAAACTGAAAACATGAAGGCAAGTTTCCAAAAGGGAAGAGTTCAGTCCTTTAAATGTCGTGATTGGTAATGATTCAAGTGCTACAGATTGATCTGTTTCTGAGATTCAGGCAATATGCTAAAAATTTTAAGCTGGGTTGAACGAGGTTTCAGAGCAGGTTGAGTTTTACGATACCTACTGACTTAATAACCTCATTACATTCACGTTTATTCAGAAAGTCTTCCTAGGAGCAAATATATGTTTAATGCAGAAAACTTGATAATCTAAGAGCTAACCCAATGATAACCACTGTGAACATCTGGTGGACATTCTTTCAAGGCATTATGAGTATGGGTGCCAAGACTAGATGTTTTGGATTCAAATTTCACATTGAGCACATCTAGCTGGGCACAGTTAGTTGCACAAATTACGCAGTCTCACTTTTTTCTCACCTATAAAATGTAGATGATAACAGTTACCACCTCATCAGGTCTGGTGAAAAAAACGAGGCAACAAATGCAAAACGCTTAAACAGAGCTTGGCACCTGCAATGTTATTATTCTTTCTATACAAGTAAACACGTATTTATTCTTCACTAAGTGGTTTTCTATCATAAACACTGATTCATAACCTACTTTAATCTCTAGGGAATTTGCTGCAAATATTTCCCTGTGTTAATAAATGTATTATTACACACAGAGAACCGCTGGTCCAGTTGCTGCAGGCAGTACTTAAGCACAGGTTCCAATGCTTTTAAAGCATATGACCTTGCCATTCTGAGCTCAGTTAGAGGAATAAGAAATCAGACATCTTCAAACGGCTAGAAATGGATGTGACCTGGCAACTATGCCTGAAGATTGTAACCAATCAAGTCCACTTCTCAGGAAAGCTGAGTGTGAGACACACAGAGTGAGTCAACAGATAGGTTAGTGACACATACGGCAGGAAAAGCACCAAACAAAAAGTGGTAAGCAGAGCCAAGCCTGAGAGGAGCTCAGAAAGGCAGTGCCTCCACAGTGGAAGAGAGGGACAGCCACCAGGCTCGAGAGCTGCCCTGCACCCCCACCGTCCACCCAGCCACTGTGAGAAGGCCTGCCTGGGCATCAGGACCTAAGTTTTCAGCTCTGCACAGTCTGATTGGGCAGCGGCTGTGATACTGTCATATTCTTGTCTCTCAATTAACCGAGGGACCTGTAGATATATGTCTACTCCTGGCAATCCAAAAGGGCCTACCTCAACCACATTTATATGGCTGCTCTAGTGGTCACTCCCAAAACTGTAGCACTTCCTTTCTGAAGCACTTGTTATGTGTTAAGCACTGGGGATTAAACAGTGACTGAAAAGGAATAGAATCTGGCTACACAGAATGTAAAGTCTCGCACAGAAGACAACTAGACAAGTGACAGGAATAAAACACGATAAAGATGATGCTGGATAGGGTTTCCCTGTGGTCCAGCGGTTAAGACTCTGTCTTCCAATGCAGGGGCACAGGTTTGATCCCTGGTCAGGGAACTAAGATTCCACATGCTGCATGGTGAGGGGGAAAAAAAAAAAAAATGCTAGAAATACACTGAAATGGAAACGCACAGGGAGAACAAGACAGAATCACAAAGACTGCATGGAGGAAGACCCTCAGGGCGAAGCACAAAATTAGCCTGGCGTGCCGGATACTTCAGACGGCTCACTCAATACCCCCAGCACCCAGGTGGACTGCACGATGACCACTCATCTTTGCTTAATTACAATCCTTCTGTTTTTTGTCCACACTGAGTGGCATGTGGAATCCTAGTTTCCTGACCAGGGATCAAACCCATGTCCCCTGCAGTGTCTTAACCACTGAGCAACCAGGGAAGTCCAGTGAAGTGGCAGTCCTGACTGAGCTATAGTAACTGGACCAGCTTTTCCTTTCAGGACACTCTGAATCCTGGCCTCACTTAACAGGAAAGGTGAAGGAGGCCAGACCTATTTTATGATTTTATAATGTTTAAAATGATTTGGCTTATTTGATGGTAACCTCAACTATGAAAGCATAATTGAATACCTTATTTCTGACTGGTAATTTTAAGTTGAAAATCTTAGTAAATTTCTGTACACTATGGCAGTGGTCCCCAACCTTTTTGGCATCAGGGACCATTTTCATGGAAGACAATTTTCCATGAACCAGGAGTAGGGGAATTAGGGGGGTCGGGGGTGGGTTGGGATGATTTAAGAACATTACATTTATTATACACTTTATTTCCATCATTATTTCATCAGCTCCACCTCAGATTATCAGGCATTACATACATCCCAGAGGTTGGGGACTTCTGCACTGTGGCACTATTTAAGACTCATATTAGCTATAAGTTTAATACAAGACATTCACAGGACTTTACTGATAAGGAGCCTCATACCATTTTCATTTTTTAAAAGTCAGACAACCGAAGTTCTTTAAAAAGCAATCCAGTTAATTAAATTTATAAATGCAATCTGAAACATCTGAAAGTCTTAATGAACTGGCCTAGGTTATTATCCAAAGGCCCTTTGAAAATGACTGGTAAAATCTCCTATGCTTATAATACAGCCATCAGATCTATAAACATTAGGAAAGAACTAAGTTTTTGAATGTCTGCTTTTACAAAGTCATGACATTTTGAAAACTAAATAAATCCCTGAATAGTGACTTCTGCTTACAAAACTACCCTTCAAGAACAATCAAAAACATCTACCTACATCCTCACTGATTTCAAGTTTTATTCTCTGTTAGCAGACACAGAATTGGAAAAGTCAGCCCCCCATTTTATTTTGATGTAAGCCACTGAAATGTTTGCCTCTGTAATGACACATTTCTCTAATTTATATTGTTTGTACGGATATCTGATTTATTTGGTACTTTATTTTATTCATGGGCTTCCCTGGTGGCTCAGATGGTAAACAATTTGCCTGCAATGCAGGAGACCAGGTTCAATCCCTGGATCAGGAAGGTTCCCTGGAGAAGGGAATAGCTACCCACTCCAGTGTTCTTGCCTGGAGAGTTCCATGGACAGAGGAGCCTGGTGGGCTACAGTCCATGGTGTTGCAAAGAGGCGGGCACAACTGAGCTACTAACACTTATTCTTTATCGTCTCAGTAATGCTGGAGTAAAGAACAGGGTATGGTATGACTCTTTTGCCTGGGGAGGGGGTGGAATCTGCTCAAGGTCAAGCAGGACTCTTCAGGCTGAAAATGGCAGGCAGGGTTTCATTCTGGGAGTGGGATTCCCTTCAAGACAGGACGTGGGTAAGTGATAAACGTATGAAAAGCAGCTGAATTACCTATGCTACACCGTCTACCTTCCAGTGTTCCAACTCCACTCTACTCCCTCTCTAACCCTCCTCTACCCACCGAAGGCTGGTATGCCATTTCCAGGAAGCAAAAGGGTAACTGCATATCCTTTCTGACTCTCCCTCACTGCAGTTCCTTTTGCAATCATCTAGTTTTCTACACCTTAGCTGCACTTGTATAACTGAGGGACATTTCAACCGTGGTACTCAAAACCACCATAGTAGCAACTGACACAACCTTTCCTGAGAAAGATGCCAAATCCAAATTTGCTTTACAGAGGTAAAGCTGTCAACTTGTCTCCCCACAACTTCTAAAACCAAGTAGCAAGGTTTGCCCAAGGTCTCAGAATTTTTTCCTTCCTCTCTATTCTGGAACCATCAGTCTATTTCAGGTCTTTCAACAACCTGTGAATTTAAAGAGCTGCAATAACTCTGTCAAATATCACTTTTGCCTTGGGTGCCCCGGAACCCACAGGAGCCAACTGGATTGAAATTGAAACTATGTAGCTTAGGTCCACCAGCTGGCCCTACCACACTTAGTCGAACTTTTGAGATCCTCCAGAAAGAACTCTGGTAATTTCCAACTGGGGTATTTCTTCAGGATTTTTATGTTCCATTTATCAAAGAAGCTTGTATTCATTACTTCTATTCACCCAGCTGTGTACTAGGCACAAGAAGAGAGGATTTAAAATAGGAAACATAATCTTAGTCCTCAGAGGTTACAATATAGATACTCAAATATCTGATAAAATAATAGTGTCACAAGCCAACATAACTCTGCAGGACTTCAGAGCAAGGAAAAGAATTCCTTGGGTATTCTAAAGTGAAATTAGTCTAAGAAGACTTCAGCGAGGGCTAGACCCAAAAGAAATGCAGTACTCAGACCTTTTCTAAGTTCTGTTTCATTTGTTCTTGGATCAGTCTTAAGTCCCTTCTGGAACAAGGAAATGGGCCTATAAAGAGCACTATATGGCCAAGGAAAGTAAATGGGGCTGGTAAAACTTACACAATTGAGTCAGGACTCCTAGACGAATTAACATAAGCAGAGCAGAGTGTGGTGTTGCCACAAGAGGCTATGGAGAAACATTAGTTCCTTCCCCCTGGTTTTGAACTGCAATTTGTTTCTCAGTTTCACCAACAAAACTATAAGCCCTTGAAGTAAGAGCACCAAGATCTGACTTTTGACTGTTAATTCTAGAGTATCCAGTAACATACACTGGGCGTGGCCCAAGAACTCAAAGACATATATGGTATCTACACGTTACCAAATAAAAAAGAGGATACTACTGTCTCTCGAGTTGCATCTTTAACAGCTTCTAGCAAACCGAACTTCTGCTTTAGCCACTGCTCTACTGCCAGGATCCAAGGCGCAAAGGAGAACAAACACTACCTTCACCTCAAGCAAAGATTAATGAGAATAAGCTTATATCAATACTGCCTACTTCTCTTATTTCTTAGGGCTGATGAACTATCTGATTCTCAATCTTCTGCCACAGGTAACAAAGGTAGAACAGGCAGAGATCCAAGGGCAATCAGAAAGAACTGTCTGGTATAACTGCACACAGTCACTACTATGATCGCCCCTTGCAGAGAGAGCCTGGTAAACACCACCATGTCACAACCTCATCACCTCTCTGATCAAGGAGGCATGTGGTGAGTGCTAAGCGCCTTCTCTCTGCGCCTGAGTCTGTTCACACAGTGAGTGGAGATAAAGTAAAGAACTACAGGGCCGTGATGGATGCACAGTGCAGCCACACCATTCTCAGCACGTACCTCCTCACAGACTTCACGGACTGCGGCCACGCCCGGCTCCTCCTCGGGCTCCATGCCTCCTCCAGGGACGATCCACCGGTCTGGATGACGACTGCTGCTCACAAGTAGCACCTGAAAGTCAGAGTCACATGGGCCGTTAAAACTCAAAAAGCCACACTCATACAAATTAGTTTAAACACCACACAAATAAAAGTACCTAGGACCCATTCTTTGTTGATACCACTCCAAATCACTTTAAGGTAGCTTCCATTTCTGTTTGAAACAGCAGACAATTTGTCTAGTAACAGCAGAAGGGCATCTGACCCAGTGGCCATTAGGTGTACCCCTCAGATTCTCAGTCACTTGCCCTGTAGACTCTTTCCTTTGTTCCTTTCTCTTTAGCCCTTTGAACATGCAACTGACAAAAACACTCAAAACAAACAAAACAAAACAGAGACTTTCACTAATGCACTGATGAGCTTGTGAGCACTGTGAAGAGCTGGCCCTGGCCCCACAGTCCCAACTTTCCCTCCAAGGTTCTCAGTCCTGTGTTTCCCAGGTCCCGCTCCATCTGACGGCCACAGGCTGACACTACACACAGCCCAAAACTCTACGCATGTGCTGACAACCTGATGCTCTCACCAACACGAGGACGAGGAAGATTTCTTGTTGTCATGCTTTCAGCTGAGGTAAAACTGGAATTCTTTTACTAGGAAACTTTTTATCAAGAAATGACACTTATTGGCCATCACTAAAACGTCTACAAACAGGGCTTCCTTGCTGGCTCATTGATAAAGAGACCTGGGTTTGATCCCCGATCCGGGAAGATCCCACATGCCAAGGAGCAGCTAAGCCTATGCGGCCACAACTACTGAAGCCCGTGCGCTCTAGAGCACGTGCCCCACACCAAGAGAAGTGACTGCACTGAGAAGTCCGCACACCACAACTAGAGAGGAGCCCCGGGGCTGTGCAACTAGAGAAAAGGCTACATGCAGCAACAAAGACCCAGCGCAACCGGAAAATTTTAATAATAAATAACTAAGTGCTGAAAAAGATGTGGAGAAAAGGGAACTCTCCTACACGATTGGTGGGAATGTAAATTAGAGCAGCCACTTGGGAAAACAGTATGGAGGCACCTTAAGAAACTAAGAGTAGTATTGCCGTATGATAATCCAGCAATCCCACTCTTGGCATGCACTCAGACAAAACATACCTCGACAAGACGCATGCACCCCTGTGCTCACAGCAGCACTATTTACACTAGCCAAGACATGGAAGCAACCTAAATGCCCATCCACAGAGGAATAGACAAAGACGACGCAGGGTGTGTGCGCGTGTGTGTGTATACATATACACGCAGACAGTGGAATATTATTCAGTCCTAAAAGAAGAATGAAATAATGTCATTTGTGTGACATGGACGGACCCAAAGATTATCACACTAAGTGAAGTAAGTCAGAGAAAGGAAGACAGATACCACATGGTATCACCTGTATGTGGAATCTAAAATATGACAGAAATGAACCTGTCAGAAACAGACACACAGACACAGAAAACAGCCTGTGGTTGTTGGGGGGGGGTGGTCATCGGTGTTGGAGGGGAGGATTAGGAGTTTGAGATTAGCAAATGCAAACTATTATATATAGGGTGGATAAATAACAAGGTCCTACTGTAGAGCACAGGAAACTATACTCAATATCCAGTGATAAACCATAATGGAAAAGAATATACATATGTATAACTGAGCCACTTTGCTGTACAGCAGAAACTAACACAACACTGTAAATGAAATTAATTTTTAAAAAAAGAAGTTAAAAGAAAGCAAACAAACACAAAATAGTGATACAAAACATAGGTTACTAATTCACACTTAAGCAGAATTCTAGTCATGGTTAAAATAAAATCTAAGAACTTCCCTAGTTCCTTTTCCTTAACCCTCTCTAGGACAGATGTTAAACAAAGTTAGCTTTACTCCTCATTTGGAGATGGAGTTGGGTTGGCATTATTTCCAGAACTAAAGGAACCCTCAACTGCTCCCTAAACAATCTCTTTCTGGTGATGTCTTCTGAGCCTCAGGCCCTATTCCAAACTATATTCTCTATCTGCCCTTCCAGGCCCCAGCACTCACCTTCTACTCTGCAGTCACCTTTGCTGCCTGAAAGAAATCACTCCTTCCTTTCTGGCCCTCATAGGTCCTGTGACTGACTGCCAGGTAACTTTCCTCCAGTCATTCCTCTCTCCCATTTAAGCTCTCTGCAACCATCAGCCCTTGGAAACTACCTTTTTCTTCATCTTTAATCCCTTTCCTCCTGTCATGATAAGATTCTCCTGATGCTGCTCTACAAAATCTGTGATCTGCAGACGGACAGGGGATCACAAGCTATAAGAGGGAAATCCATGAATCCGTATACAGTCACCACTATACAGCCCATGGACTGAGAAAATACTGTCTTAAATTCACAAGCACTATTTTTTTTTTAAAGTATATAGACTCTGAGTAACACAACACGGAATAACTTAAAATAATATAAAATTGGGACTTCTCTGGCAGTCCAGTGGTTAAGCCTCTGTACTTCCACTGCAAGGGGCACAGGTCTGATCCCTAGTTGGGGAATTAAGATCCCAAGAGCCACAAGAAACAGCCAAAAGAAAAAGAAAAAAGAAAAGAAAACCCGTAATGGTTCTTGGTTGGTGTGTATGTATGTTTAATCAAGGGATGTTAAAAGTACAACGTGAGGGAATTCCCTGGTGGCCCAGTGGTTAGGGCTCAGGTTCAATCCCTGGTCAGGTAACAAAGATTCTGCAAGCCTTGCGTCATGGCCAAAAGAAGAACGGTAGCACGGGAGGGTGGGAGGAGGAAGGGAAGAAGTACCATGTGGCAGTTTCAAGAAATCATGCTTTTAAATGAATCCTCACTGGACTCTTACTTCACATTATATACAAAAATTAACTCCAAATGGACCAACATCCTAAACCTAAGAGCTAAATCTATAAACAGGGGTAAAGCTTAATGATCCTGGATTTGCTAAGATAGGCCAAATTCTTAAGACATGACAACAAAAACCTGAGATACAAGACAAAAAATGGATGAGTTGGACGTCATCAAAATTACAATCTTCTGTGCATCAAAGGACATTATCAAGAATGTGAAAAGATGATCTACAGAATGGGAGAGAATTCTTGGAAATTATCTGATAAGGGTCCAGTATCCAAAATATATAAGCAACTCTTACAACTCAAGGAAAAAATGACCACAGCATTTCTGCAAAGAAGATATATACAAAGAGCCAACAAGCATGTGAAAAGATGTGATCAACATCATTAGTCACTAGAGAAGTACAAAGTAAACCCATCAGGAGACACCACTTTACACCTACTAGAATGGTTATAATTTTTAAAGTAACAAGTACTGACAAGGATGTGGAGAAACTGGAATCTTCATACACTGCTGGTAGGAATGTAACAGTTTAGGCACTGCAGAAAACAGGTGGTTCCTCCAAAAGTTAAACATGAAATTACCATCTCATCTAGCAATTCCGCTTCCAGGTATATACCATACCCCAAAGAACTGAAAACAAGTACTCTAACCCTCAGACACAAATGCTCATGGCAGTATTATTCATAATAACCAAACAGTAGAAATAACTCAAATGTCCATCAATGCATGAGTGGATAAATAAAATGTGGCATGTACATAAAATGATTAGTTTTCAGTCATAAAGAGGAATAACATTCTGATAAATGTTACACAGTGGATGAACCTTGACAACATTATGGTTAAGTGAAAGCCAAACTCAAAAAAAGGTCACATTATGTATAATTCCATTTATATAAAATACGCAGAATAGGTAAATACAGAGACAGAAAGGAGACTGGTGGATGGAAATCACAGCAATTTTTTAAAAGCTTAAACAGTGCCACCACTATCTTGTTCAGAGTCTACACTCCAGAGGAGTGGCCTTCCAGAAGGCTATCCTTAGCTTCATTATTATATCAAATCATTCCCATAAAAGAAAAAGGGGGATCACTGCCATACTCACTCTCCTCAAAAACTGGCCAATCATACATTTTGAAAAATTTCTGATTAAAAAAATAAACCCAAATATAAGCACATTTATTAATTCAAGCCAAAAGCTAAAAAAAAAAAAAAAGTCCTCCAAAGATTCTTTAGATAATGTCATAACTATTTAATCTGCAAGGGAGATTCCAGAAGGAAAAGTAGAAAAAATGGCTAATCCTTCACTGATTTGGTATATAAATAACAACATGTAGTCTTCTTCCTACAATTCTCCCACTTCTTGGCAAAGTGTTTACCAGCCATTCTAAACCTAATCATTTGCTTCAAAGGCTGACTACTACTACTAAGTAAGGCTAACTAGGGCCATCCAATTAGGTTTCAGTTGAAATGAAAGAACTAGAGACATTTCAAAGTTAAAGCAATGAAAAAGAAACTACCATAGAGTATAATTTAATTTCTAAATATCAATCAATGTGAAATATTAGCTAGTAAATCCAGCCAGTGTGATTGCTTTTTTACATTCAAAGCACGACTCTATGAGGTAAGACTACATACAACATTGAGGCTGGAGAAAGCCAGCCACATTACTTTGTAGTCATACTTCAAAGCAAATACTATTACCAGCAAATAGTTCTTCTCCTCAGTAAGTTTCCTTGACAACCCATTGAAAATTTATTGCAAAAACTGAAAACAAAATATCCTTTACTTTCACCAGAGACTTTACTTCTTCCTGCCTTACAGTAAGTGGTGTTTTGCTCAGTAAATTCTTATTCTGAAGCTTGACTTTTAAATACAAATTATCTAAAATGAAATTAAATGGCAAAGCTTCTAAAAGATTCTGAGAATGATGCTCTAAGGGAAAAAAAAATCGCCATTTATTCAACAAATATTCACTAAGCACTATAAGGAGCCAGGAATTGGAGATGCAGATTAGAACCTCTGAAATTCTGAGGCAGATCAAAGTAGGGAATTGGCCAACCAAGTACCAGACCTTTTGTGAAACTCTCTGCACGGAGACAAGTGATATTCAGGCAGAAATGGATAAACAAACCCACAGAACACACCCATCCATATATGAATTTTTTGATTCATGACAACTTAGTATCCTCCAGGACACAGAAAAAAAAATCACTGTGTTGATTAGGGACAAGTGTGCAGTGAAAAAATATAGAAATAGGTAGGAATGACAAACCTAATCTGGAGAGGTTTACACAAAGGGCTGCAGCTAAAAAAACAGTAATGTTTTATTTCTTAAGTTTTAAATTGCTTAATACAAATTCCAAAAGAATATAATACAGTGAGAGGAGTGCTTTGGTTGAGGTATGCAGAGAAAAATCACAATCACACTGAAAAGTCAGGTTGCAGGGAGATGGTAGGAGGTGGTAAGGGGAAGATTCTTAAAGGAACTGATTTGAGTTAAATTCAAGTTAAAGGACACTTGGGGCTTCCCTGGTGGCTCAGTGGTAAAGGATCCACCTGCCAACACAGGACACACGGGTTCGATCCCCAATCTGAAAAGATCCCGCAGAGCAACTAAGCCCGGCACCACAACTCCTGAGGTTGTGCTCGAGAGCCCAGGAGCCACGACTGCTGCAGCCCCAGACCCCCTGCTCCACAATAAGAGCTACAACAAGAAGCCCACACAGACAACTAGAGAAAAACTTGTGCAGCAATCAAGACCCAGCAGAACCAAAAATAAATAAACAAATCTGGGAAAAAAGGACACTCATTCAACAACAACAAAAACCACCAGAAGCCTACCATATGGCTTTGTGCTTAGGATACAAAGCAAGGCAGATATAGCCCCAGCTCTTGAGAAATTTAAAGGTCAACAAGAAGTCAGGTGACTGATTATATTTCAGTGACTACACATTATAATGCTCAGTAAATATTTCATGCTCCTGCCTACAGTATCCAGCTTCCTTTTGCTGTTAGGTGGGACCGTTTGACTAGTTTTGCATAATGAAATGAGCAGAAGAGACGTGTCACTTTGGGGCTGAGACAGGCAGAAGCCAGCGCAGTCTCTCTCCTCCTCTGTCACAGTGGCCAAGAATGTGATGAGTTCCAGTTGGTGTCGATGCAAGCCTGAGCCCCTTGAACAGAAGAGAGTTCCTGTGTGGAGCAGAGCCTTTGAAAGCCCATGGCTGATAGGCAACATAATCTAGTATAGCCCGATTAATGGTATGAAAGGTCAGTGAAAGGTCTAAGGACCCGTGCAGTTGATTGCCTCACACCCAATCCTTAAGTACAGCCCCTGATCCATATATACAGGTGGCCAAAAAATGTCTGATGAGCAAATGAAGAATGGACCAGTAACTAAGGAAACAAACAACTGCTTTTAAAAAAGGAATGCAGAGAGCATAGAGATGAGGGTAGAGAGGCTGAACAAAAAGGCAGGGATCTAGTTATAAAGAGTTTGGACTGAAACCTGAAGATGGTAATAAGTCACTGAGGCCGTTAGAATAAGGAAATGACATAACCCAATTTGGGTTTTAGAAAGATCACTCTGACTTGGGCTGGATATGGGCAAACCTGGTAAGAGAATTCACTTCTGCAGTTAATTCAGGCTGAGAAAGAAGGAGGATCAAAGTGGGAGTTGGAAGGAAGTGACACATTTCCAGAAATACAGAAGGAAGAGTCCACAGGGCCAGTGACTGACAGGATGTGGGCCAGGTCAATGGGGGAGCTGCCCTCCCAGAGAATGTGAAACGGTGGGTGGAGGAGGGAACCACAAGGAAACTGTCCTCTGAACATGAATTTGAGGGTTCAATGAGACATCTAATGGATAATTCGAGAAGATAATCATATAAGTGTGGGACTGGAGCTAAAAAAGAGGAAAAGAGAGATTTGAGAAACAATGTTCTCAGTCTTTTCCAGCCAGGATGAGACTAACGCCAGGCAGCTCTAGCTGGAGAAGCTATCCATATTCCCTCTATCGTCCACTCCCTCTGGTCTCTGCTAAGTTTCCACTCCCACAGCCAATAACACAGCAGGGGCACATTTGTGATAGGTTCAATTCAGTTCAGCCACTCAGTCGTGTCCGACTCTTTGTGACCCCGTGGACTGCAGCACACCAGGCTTCCTTGTTCATCACCAACTCCCAGAGTTCACTCAAACTCATGTGCATTGAGTCAGTGATGCCATCCAACCATCTCATCCTCTGTCGTCCCCTTCTCCTCCTGCCCCCAATCCCTCCCAGCATCAGGATCTTTTCCAATGAGTCAACTCTTCATATCAGGTGGCCAAAGTACTGGAGTTTCAACTTTAGCATCCATCCTTCCAATGAATATTCAGGACTGATTTCCTTTAGGATGGACTGGTTGATCTCCTTGCAGTCCAAGGGACTCTCAAGAGTCTTTTCCAACAGCACAGTTCAAAAGCAATTCTTTGGCTCTCAGCTTTCTTTATAGTCCAACTCTCACATCCATACATGACCACTGGAAAAACCATAGCCTTGACTAGACGGACCTTTGTTGGCAAGGTAATGTCTCTGCTTTTTAATATGCTGTCTAGGTTGGTCATAACTTTTCTTCCAAGGAGTAAGCATCTTTTAATTTCATGGCTGCAGTCACCATCTGCAGCGATTTTGGAGCCCCAAAACATAAAGTCTCTCACTGTTTCCATTGTTTCCCCATCTATTTGCCATAAAGTGATGGGACTGGATGCCATGATCTTACTTTTCTGAATGTTGAGTTTTAAGTCAACTTTTTCACTCTCCTCTTTCACTTTCATTAAGAAGCTCTTTAGTTCTTCTTCGCTTTGCCATAAGGGTAGTGTCACCTGCATATCTGAGGTTATTGATATTTCTCCAGGCAATCTTGATTCCAGCTTGTGCTTCATCCAGCCTGGCATTTTGCATAATGTACTCTGCATATAAGTTAAATAAGCAGGGTGACAATGTACAGCCTTGATGTACTCCTTTGCCAAATTGGAATCAGTCTCTTACTCCATGTCCAGTTCTAACTGTTGCTTTTTGACCTGCATACAGATTTCTCAGGGTGCAGGTAAGGTGGTCTGGTATTGCCCATCTCTTTAAGAATTTTCCATAGTTTGTTGTGATCCACACAGTCAAAGGCTTTGGCATAATCAATAAAGCAGAAGTAGATTTTTTCTGGAACTCTCATGTTTTTTTGATGATACAGCGGATGTTGGCAATTTGATCTCTGGTGGTTCTGCCTTTTCTAAATCCTATTCCATGTTAAAGTTCTGGAAACGTGGTTTTTTTTTGGCCACACTGCATGGCTTCTGGGATCTTAGTTCCCTAACCAGGAATGAAACCTGGGTCTTCAACAATAGAAAAAGCACTCTATATGCTCCGTGAAAGTGGAATCCTAACCATTACTGGCTGCCAGGGAATTCCTCGAAAATAATTTTCTTAAAAAAAAAAAAATCAACTATCTACAGGGATAATCTACAACATGGAAAATCCTGATTGGCAAGCTATATATTTTAAAAGTATTACTAATTTCCAGAAAACTGCAGGCAATAATGCACTTACCATAATACAATTTCCAACAACGTGATGCCCCTCGCATTTGACATGTGTCCTTCATAAAAATAAGATCAACATAATAGTGAATGTACATCATGAGAAACGCTGGGCTAAAGATGCACAGGCTGGAATCAAGATTGCTGGGAGAAATATCAATAACCTCGGATATGTAGATGACACCACCCTTATGGCAGAAAGTGAAGAGGAACTAAAGACCCTCTTGATGAAGGTGAAAGAGGAAAAGTGAAAAGGTTGGGTTAAAACTCAACATTCAGAAACTAAGATCACGGCATCCAGTCCCACCACTTCATGGCAAATAGATGGTGAAACAGTGGCTGACTTTATTCTGGGGGGCTCCAAAATCACTGCAGATGGTGACTGCAACCATGAAATTAAAAGACGCTTGGTCCTTTGAAGGAAAGTTATGACCAACCTAGACAGCATATTCAAAAGCAGAGACATTACTTTGCCTACAAAGGTCCGTCTAGTCAAGGCTATGGTATTCCCAGTGGTCATGTATGGATGTGAGAGTTGAACTGTGAAGAAAACTGAGGGCCGAAGAATTGATGATTTTGAGCTGTGGTGTTGGAGAAGACTCTTGAGAGTCCCTTGGACTACAAGGAAATCCAACCAGTCCATCCTAAAGGAGAGATCAGTCCTGAGTGTTCATTGGAAGGACTGATGCTGAAGCTGAAACTCCAATACTTTGCCACCTGATGCGAAGAGCTGACTCATTTGAAAAGACCCTGATGATGGGAAAGATTGAAGCCAGGAGGAGAAGGGGACGACAAGAGGATGAGATGGTTGGATGGGATCACTGACTCAATGGACACGGGTTTGGGTGAACTCCAGGAGTTGGTGATGGACAGGGAGGCTAGCGTGCTGCAGTTCATGGGGCTGCAAAGAGTAGGACACGACTGAACTGAACTGAACAATGAATGTTATCTGCACTTGGATTTCAGATAAATTTACTGTTTTGTACAGAATGTTTTAAAGAACAGCTACACAAATTCTTGGACACAAGGACCCTATAAAATGTTTAAAAGATGAGTAAAGCTGAGTATGAGGTGAAATGACTTGTTTAAATCAAGTCAACAAATTACCACAAGGCCAAGCACTAGTAGCTTCAGTTCCTTGAGTTTTAGTTTTACCCTTAAGTTCATTTTTTTTCCTGCACAGCTCAAAATAGCCAAAAAGGAACAACTAATAAACAAAAACAGTCAGTTTACAAAATCCCTTCATTTTCTAGCTAACCAGGTTGTTGATTTAACAAAAGAGGAAATTCCCTGCCAAGTACAAGCACTGTGCTATGAACAGATATTCTGCAGTTTTTACTTTAGTAGGAACAAGGTATTTTTACTTTAGTAGGAACAAGGTATTTTAAGAACAGATATCACTCCTTAGTATGCATCCCAGGTATAGAGTATACTGCTAGAGTTCTAAGTGATTGAGTGGCCTTCCCTGCCTTTCCAAATGAATGTCCAAATGTTAACACACTGCACTGTATATTACCTGGTATTCAATGACTTTTTTTTAATTTTGAAAAAGATGACTAAAGAAACCCAGTTAACTTGGCTGCATTTACAGGTTATATAAAGAAGATTTAAAGTTGCTCGATCACACTGTATGAACATAACCTACCAGAATGATTGAGTTGCTCCTGTAAACCCTAATTCCTCCCCATAACTCTTAGAAATATTGAAAAAGCTGCGGGAGGCGAAGGGAGACTAACACCAGGGGGAATAAATAAAAACAACAGCAGGTAGTATTTATTCAGTGCCCATTTTGTGTTAGGTGCTGCCATTTTACATTCTACTTTTTAATATACTATCCCTAATTTTGAAACCATCACACAAGTCAGGCATTATGTAATTTTTATCATTGTAGTGATGAGGGACCAAGTTTTAGATGATTTGGTGATGTGGTGAGGCGTACAGAAAGGGTGAGCACTGAGCCAGGATTCAAACCAGTATAGATGCCTGACTCTGACCACCAGAGGACTGAGTAGTCCTCCCAGAAATCACATGACCCACAAGGCCAAAAATATTTACTATCTAGTCCTTTATGGAAAAAGTTTGCCAACCCCTGATCTAACAAACGGCCCAAGCAGCCACAGCATCATGTTAAAGTGAAAGTGAAGTCACTCAGTCGTGTCCGACTCTTTGTGACCCCGTGGACTGTAGCCTACCAAGCTCCTCTGTCCATGGGATTCTCCAGGCAAGAATACTGGAGTGGGTTGTCATTTCCTTCTCCAGGGGATCTTCCCGACCCAGGGATCTAACCCGGGTTTCCCGCATTGGAGGCAGATGCTTTAACCTCTAAGGACTATTATAAGGGAAAGAAGATTCTGAGATGATCCCAGAATACTTCTCAAGAGGGAACATTCGAGCTGAACTTAGAGGAGAAATTTACTGAGCCCAGAAAGGAGAGGGTTCCAGGCAATGGGCACTGCAATCACACAGCCACACATGCAGGAAACAGTATATTACAGCCAGAAAATGCTGAGAAATTCAAGCAGTTTAATATGGTGAAGGGTGCAAGATGGGAAGGAGGAAGAGGGCAACAGAGGAAGCTGATAAATTAACTGAGACTAGTATAAAAAGTTCATACAGGAAGCACATCAAAGAGTTACAGTAACTGAATGCAACTGGGAATCCTCCTTGGTTTTTGAGGAGGGAGACAGCAATCTCACTTGTGTTTCAGAAGCTTGACTCTGGAAGCTGGTAGGAGAAACAGTCTGAGATATTACAGGAAAAGTTAAGCTTCCTACACTCTATATATTATGGAAACTTCTAAAACCTCAATTTAAACATTGATTTGAAAGCATTCACCCGAGAAACAATGGCTGCCTCTGTACAGTACATTTGGCGACACTGAGGAGGAGGAGGCATTGCACATTAAAACCTTGTGTATAGCTTGATATTTTAGAACAAGCATTTCAGATTTTTATAATTAGATAAGAAGAATGCCAAGCATTATTTCCAAGGAAATTTCTGACAGCCAAATGGAGTGAATGAAATATTTAGAATGCTTGAGTTTCTTGAGTTCATTAAAAATAAAGCTACAGGAACAGCATTCCTGATATCCATAAACTACATTATTTTCCCACACAGGCTCAGGACTATATGAACACAGTGTGAAAAAGCAGGTACTATGTCCCCAAAGTAGCATCAACATATTAATCAAATTTCCACCTAATATAAAAAGTTGAAGTTTAAAATACAGTTATATGCTGTCTACTTTTTAGAGGAGGACAATAAGGAGACACGGATCACAGGTTGCCGTATACCAATCAGCCACACAACTGGGGAGAAAAAAAAGCTATACTTCATCTTTCTCAATTTTAAAATGAGGTAGTCCAGTTAATTCCTAAACCCCTTCCAGCATTAATATTCTATTATTCTAAATGTACACAGTTGTATGTCTAAAATTGTAGTTTTCAATTCCACTTTTTTTTCAATGATACACACTGCACAAGCTAAAAAAAAAAAGTACAAGAGAACAGACAGTTGAAAAGCAAGCCTTCTCTTTCATCTCCCGCCTTCTCTCCCACCTGTCTCCTAATTGCTTCTTAATGAAACTTTCTTGAATATTTTCCTCCCTCTTTATTACCACAAATAGTAATTCATCACCACAGTTCCACCTTTTTTCACATAAACCATGGAGATCATTTCATCACTACATACCAAAGAGCCTCCTTTTTTTTAATGACCATGTGGTATTTTTAAAAACTTATTTTAGAAAATTCCAAACATACACAAAAGTAGAGAAAAAATACAATGAACCTCCAAGTATCCACTGTTTGCATGCTTAGTCACTCAATCATGTCCAACTCTTTGCAACCCCATGGACTGCAGTCCATCAGGCTACTCTGTCCATGGGACTTTCCAGGCAAGAATAATGAAGTGGGTTTCCATTTCCTTCTCCAAGGGATCTTCCTGCTCAGGGACAGAATCTGCTTCTCCTGCATTCACCAAGTGGATTCTTCACCCTGAGCCACCACCTGGGAAACAATATAATAAATACTGATGATAAAATTTACACAAACAAAAGCTTTTGGGAGATCTTCAGTAATGTTTAAGAACGTAAAAGGATTCTGAGATTTAAAAAAAAAAAAGCTTGAGAACTGATGGAAAGACTAGGAGAGTCTCCAGGTCACGATGGTAAATAACAAGTATGGAGGATGTGGGGCTTTAAAAAAATACACTACAAGTAGCATCACTATTACACCCAGCAAAATTAATGATTTACTATAATCATCTAATGAACAGGCCATATTCAACTATTTCCAATTGCTTCAAAAATGCTATTTTACAACCGGCTTATTTAAATGAAGACCCACACTAGGTTCATAAACTGCATTTGTCTTCTAGGTCTTCACAGAACTGTTCAACTTCAGCTTCTCTGGCATTAGTGGTTGGGGCATAGACTTGGATGATTTGAGATACTGAATGGTTTGCCTTGGAAACAAACAGAGATCATTCTGTTGTTTTTGAGACTGCACCCAAGTACTGCATTTTGGACCCTTTTGTTGACTATGAGGTCTAATCCATTTCTTCTAAGGAATTCTTGCCCACAGTAGTAAATATAATGGTCATCTGAGTTAAAGTCACCCATTCCAGTCCATTTAGTTCACTGATTCCTAAGATGCTGATGTTCACTCTTGCCATCTCCTGTTTGACCACTTCCAAATTTATCTTGATTCATGGACCTAACATTGCAGGTTCCTATGCAATACTGTTCTTCACAACATCAGACTTTACTTTCACCACCAAACACATCTACAACTGGGCGTTGTTTCCACTTTGACTCAGCCTTTTCATTTCTTCTGGAGGTATTGCTCTGCTCTTCTCCAGTAGCATATTGAGCACCTACTGACCTGGGGAGTTTATCTTTCAGTGTCATATCCATTTGCCTTTTCATAGGGTTCTTAAGGCAAGAATGCTGAAGTGGTTTGCCATTCCTTCTCAGGTGGACCACGTTTTGTCAGAACTCTCTACCATAGCTGGTCCATCTTGGGTGGCCCTACGTGGCACGGCTCATAGTTTCATTGAGTCAGACAGGACTATGATCTATGTGATCAATTTGGTTAGTTTTCTGTGATTGTGGCTTTCATTCTGTCTGCCCTCTGATGGATGAGGATAAGAGGTTTGTGGAAGCCTCCTTGTGGGAAAGGCTGGCTGTGACTAAAACTGGGTCTTGCTCTGCTCTGGTGGGCAAGGCCATGCTCTGTAAATCTTTAACCTAATTTTCTGCTGATGGGTGGGGCTGTGTTCCCTCCCTACAGTGGCCTTACGTGTATGGCAGAATAGGACGGGTGCCCATCTTCTCCTGGGAGAACACCAAGATCCACAACTAGCTGCTGAACAACCATCGACAGGAGAATGTTGGATCCCACCAAAAAAAGGTACTCGGCATCCAAGGGCACAGGAGAAGCCCCAACAAGATGGCAGGAGGGGCAAAATAGCATTTAGTACTTCATTACAAAAGTTTTTAAACATACAACTCAGTTCAAAGAACTATACAGTGACCACTTATGTGCCCACCACTAAGATTCTACCAGTAATTTTTACAAATTTTACCTCATATCTTTTTGATATAAATCTTTAATCTCAGTTTTCTTGCTTTTTGTCATTGTAAGATATCTCAGGCTCGTGTTAAGTATTTCTTGTTCCAGATCTGAATTCAGCTATTTCTCTAAGAAGCCTTGGCTCCTTTTAGTGGGAAATGATATTTAGAGACCTCGATTTGAGTAATGGCTGCCACTGTGTTGTCACTGTTCCTTAGGTTTTTCAATAACAGACAGAAAATATGTATTATTAAAAAAAAACAAAAATAATAATAATTGAAAAGAAAAATAAGTTACGGGTCATATGAATATTTCAATTTCATATTTAAAGCCTCAGTTCAGTTGCTCAGTCGTGTCCGACTCTTTGCGACTCCATGGACTGTAGCATGCCAGGCCTCCCTGTCCATTACCAACTGCGAAGCTCACCCAAACTCAAGTCCGTCAAGCTGGTGATGCCATCCAACCATCTCATCCTCTGTTGGCCCCCACTTCTGCTCCTGCCTTCAATTTTTCCCAGCATCAAGGTCTTTTCAAATGAGTCAGTTCTTCACATCAGGTGGCCAAAATATTGGAATTTCAGCTTCAGCATCAGTCCTTCCAATGACTATTCAAGACTGATTTCCTTTAGGATGGACTGGTTGGATCTCCTTGCAGTCCAAGGGACTCTCAAGAGTCTTCTCCAACACCACAGTTCAAAAGCATCAATTCTTTGGCGCTCAGCTTTCTTTACAGTCCAACTCTCACATCCATACATGACTACTGGAAAAACCATAGCTTTGACTAGATGGACCTTTGTTGGCAAAGTAATGTCTCTGCTTTTTAATATGCTGTCTAGGTTGGTCATAGCTTTTCTTCCAAGGTGCAAGTGTCTTTTAATTTCATGGCTGCAGTCAACATTTGCAATGATTTTGGAGTCCAAAAAAATAAAATTTGAAGCCCCTCAAAATTAAAGCCTACTAAGCTTTTTAAAGGGCTTCCTGGGTGGTGCTAGTGGTAAAGAACCCACCTGCCAATGGCATAAGAGACACGGGTTTAATCTCTGGGTCAGAAGATCCCCTGGAGTGGAAATGGCAACCCACTGCAGTATCTTTGTCTGGGAAATTCCATGGACAGAGGAGCCTGGTCGGCACCAGTTCATGGGGTTGCAAAGAGCTGGACATGACTGATTTTAACTTCTTGTATTTTATGCTGAAAATAATAAGATAATTATCTATTTGAATTGTCCTATAATAGTTTCAAATTAACAGTACTATTAACCATAAAACAACTAAGTACAATTTAAGATTTCTCTGTAGATCTTCTTATCCTAAGGATAGATGCCACTAGATATGGTTGATCAAAATACTGTTTTAAAGTCACATGAAAGATTTATTTTTCTGTAAAATGATGCCACTAAATTGATAAGACAGTCAAATTCATTTACTTCTGTCATTTTGATATTAACACTGTGTGTTTTGTTGTAAGACATATAATTCATGCACACTGGAATGTACAGATCATCAGGGTACAGTATGATGACTCTGACTCATACAAGACTTGAACCCACACACCTACTAAGATGCATGTTTCCAGCTCCCCAGAAAGTTCCATGTGCCTCTTTCCTTTCTATATCCCTGACTCAAAGACAGTCACTATTGTGAATTATACTACCACAGATAGCTTTGTCTGTTCTGGTCCTTCATGTAAATGATATCTCACAGGAGCCACTGGGGAATTTTATAGTATACAGATGTACCATATATTTATTTAACCAGCTCTCCGGATAGACATTTTGGGCATTTCCAGTTTCTGTTGTTAAAACAATGCTACAGGGCTTCCCTGGTGGGCTCAGTGGTAAAGTATTCACCTGCCAATGCAAGAGACATGGGTCTTGGATCTTGATCTGGGACTATCTCACATGCTGCAGAGAAACTAAGCCCGTGCACCAGAACTATTGAGCCTGTGTTCTAGAGTCTGGAGCCACAACTATGGAAGCCCATGCGCCCTAGAACCAGTGCTCCTCAACAAGAGAAGCCACCGCAATGAGAAGCCCGTGCACCACATAACCCCTACTTGCCACAACTAAAGAAAAGCCAGTGCAGCAATGAATACCCAGCACAGTCATAAATAAATAAAATTATTTTTAAAATGCTACAATAAATAGCCCTATACAGGAACCATTTTCCATATGTGAATACACAGGTAGAATTCATACATTCAACTCCTTTCATTCAATGAATATTCACTTAGTACCTACTTGGTGCCAATCACTGAGGCACTGTGGGTAGAGCAATGAGCAAAACAAAGACCCTGCTTTTGTGGAACATACAATCTCATAGATTAATCTGGGGAGAAATGTAATGTCTTCTACTCCATGAATAAGGTATAGGTTTCCACATACATAGTTCCTTCAAATCATTCCTTTTATGATTTGAATTAGATAGCATAATTAAAAGGTCCTAGCCCAGTCCAAGATTGCAAGAAATTATCTCATGCTTTCTTCTAGCAATTTATGGTCTTTTAAATGTGTACACTTCCTATCTATAATGGAAATTATCCAGATAGTGAAGAATCTAATTTTATATTTTTCTAGATGACTGGTTGTTCCTACATTCTGTTCTGTTGTCTATCTACTCATGATCTAGTTCAACAGTTTTATATTTTTATATATATATCTATATATATCTATATATATATATTTTTAATTTGGCTGCACCAGGTCTGAGTTGGGGCACATAAGATCTTCAATCTTCACTACAGCATGTAGGATCTTATACTGCCAGCATATAGGTAGGATCCATTTCCCTGACCTGCAATGCAGGAGAGACCTGGGTTTGATCCCTGGGTTGGGAAGATCCTCTGAAAAAGGGCATAGCAACCTACTCCGGTATTCTGGCCTGGAGAATTCCATGGACAGAGGAACCTGGCAGGCTACAGTCCATGGGGTCACAAAGAGTCAGACATGACTGAGCAACTTTCACTTTCCCTGACGTGGATCCCCCTGTGCTGGGAGCTTGGAGTCTTAGCCATACACCATCAGGGAAGTCCTAGCATTCTATTTAACTATTATAACTTTGCAATATGGTTAAATGGACTAGACATCACCACTCTCAAACTTCACTTTTTTTTTTCAGAATTTTACTGGCTATTCCTCTATGTTTCCTTATCCATTTGAACTTCAGAAATTGCTCTTGTGGTTTAAAGAAAACTGCTTGTAATTTCTAAAAAAATAAATTTATAGATTAACTCACCAAGAATTTACATCTTATGATATTGAATCTTCCTACTTAAAGAATATTTATTCAAATCCTCCCAATAACACTTTTTTTTTTCTTTGCACAGATCCTGCCCATTTCTAAAGGTTATTCTTTCCTGTTATGATATAACTCTATCCTATTGCTTGGGCTTCCTAAGTGGCTCAGTTCAGTTCAGTCACTCAGTTATGTCCGACTCTTTACGACCCCATGAATTGCAGCACGCCAGGCCTCCCTGTCCATCATCAATCCCGGAGTTCACTCAGACTCATGTCCATAGAGTCGGTGATGCCATCCAGCCATCTCATCCTCGGTCGTCCCCTTCTCCTCCTGCCCCCAATCCCTCCCAGCATCAGGGTCTTTTCCAATGAGTCAACTCTTCGCATGAGATGGCCAAAGTACTGGAGTTTCAGCTTTAGCATCATTCCTTCCAAAGAACATCCAGAGCTGATCTCCTTCAGAATGGACTGGTTGGATCTCCTTGCAGTCCAAGGGACTCTCAAGAGTCTTCTCCAACACCACAGTTCAAAAGCATCAATTCTTCGGCGCTCAGCTTTACACCTACTGATGCAGAAGATGCAGGTTCAATCCCTAGGTCAAGAAGATCCCCTGGAGAAGGGCATGGCAATCCACTCCAGTCTTCTTGCCTGGAGAATCCCATGGCCAGAGGAGCCTGGCGGGCTACTGCCCATGGCGCCACAAAAGAGTCGGACATGACTGAGTGAGCATGCATATTTATTGCTTATTAGTTTTAAAAAAGTCAAACTTTTACCAGATGGTTACTACTAAAATAATATTAATTCCACACATAAACGCAATTACAGGACTAAGAAGAAATTATTTTTAAAAACAAAAAAATTTTTACTTTACACAAATTATTGTAAACCATGATGGTTCATTCAATTGCCCTATCTTGCCCAGCTAAATTACACTGCCCAGATAGAGACATAAACAGATGGACAGAAAAGACACGCCTTACAACGGGTCCAGAAGAGCAATAAGCAGGGGCAGGCAGGTCACAACAACTGTTCTTTTGCAATTGTGACTACATATGTGTGAATTCTAACATCATTCTTACAAAAATGAGAACAAAAATAAAATGGGCCAGATATACATGGTGCACCAGGAACAAAACAAACATTTAACTATACAAAAGTTAAGATGGAAAGCTAATTTTTAAAAAGAAAACAGTTTTACATAATTTCACATACTGTATTTCCTAACTGAACTAAATTTAACTGTTAAAACTTTGATTTTACTACAACTTACACTTATTTACTCTATTTAGGAAGATCAGGGAGTTATCACTAGAAATCACAGAGGCAAACGAAGCAGCAACTTCATTAAGACAGAACTCTCAGCTAAGAGTCCTTTACTTGAAGACAATCCAATGCTTTAAAACTCAGAATAAACAGAAGTAAATGTGGAGAGAAGGGGTGCACTACAGACCCAAGATGTTTTAATTACTCCAAATCTATAGAAAATGAGTATAAATAAATCTTACATACTCAAACATCTACTGTAAGAGTCATAAGAAACTGATACCACAGGTTGTCTTATGAGGAAAGAAACTGAGTACCTGGGGGTAAGTACAGAAGGATGAGCTTCACTGTATCCCACTTAGGCCTTCTGAATTTTGAACCATGTAAATATACTACCTATTCAAAAATATATTTAACTTAAGAGCTCCTTAAACATTATAAAATGACCAAAATGAAGAACAACTCTGAATCTTCTACAAACCACATTTAAAGGCATTGTCATTATACACTCAAATTTCCTACATATGATAATTGGCTCTATAAATGCATCTTAAAATATAATGTCAGGAAAAATCTATTTCTGTATGAACTTATATGTATTCTTTTATCAGTCATTAAAAAGCCATTACTCCTACCATCTTCTCCTCTTTTTTTTTTAAGCTAAAAAGAGCCATAAAAGAGCTGGATTTAGCAGCCAACTGCCCATTCTTGGAACATCTCTTCCAGAGATCTTTTTTTTTTTTACTTACTAGACTACTGATTTATTATAAAAGGACATAACTCAGGGACAACCAGATGAAAGAGAGAGCATATGGTAAGCTATGGGAAAAGGGCACAAGCTTCCACATCAGTCTGGAAGTTTTCTGAACCCTTTCCTTTGGGGTGTTTATGGAGGCTTCATTACACAGACATGATGGAGTAAATCACTGGCTGTTGGTGACTGAACTCACTCTCCAGCCTCTCTCCTCCCCAAAGATGAGGTCAGAGATTTTTCTTAATTTTTA
Organism: Aepyceros melampus; assembly: GCA_006408695.1. Taxonomy (NCBI): domain Eukaryota; kingdom Metazoa; phylum Chordata; class Mammalia; order Artiodactyla; family Bovidae; genus Aepyceros; species Aepyceros melampus. The sequence goes on along the minus strand of SJXQ01010874.1, from coordinate 333,173 downwards.
ACTGACCTGTTTTACATATTTTTAATTTAAAAAAATTACTGTTTTGGTCACATTCAGGATCTCAGTTCCCCAACCAGGGACTGAACCCATGCCCCCTGAAGTAGAAGCTCAAGTCTTAACTGCTGGACCACCAGGGAAGTCTCTGTTCCATATATTATTAAGGAAAGTTCTCTTAAATCTAAAGAATTCTCTTAAACACAAAGAAAATCAAAATTATAAATTAATCTTGACATTCCTTTTTTCAACCATCAAGAAAAGGCCAAGTCAAAAATTATTATGCCCAACTTTGGAAAATCATCATTCCTAAACAACTAATCTGGCCACATTTCTACAGTGCCTCTAAAACTTTTACTTTAACAATCTGATCCTAAATGTGTCTCTCAGTTAGACTTCAAAGCATTTGAAGAATGAAATGGCCTCCCAACACCCACCCAATGAAGTATGTAGAAAACAAAGTCTTTTTATTCATGAAATCATAATGAATTATCATTCATTTGCTATTTAAAGCAGACAACTCTAAAAGGAAATTTAGAAAGAAAACTTAAAAAGAAAACTTTAAAAATTACTACAGTCTTAAAACTAGTTTTTAAAAAACTGAAGTACATGTAACAAAATTAACCATTTTAAAGTGAACGATTAGGTGGCATTTAGTATATTTACAATGTTGTGAAACCATGACCTCCAGCTCCAAAACATTCTTGTCACCCCAAAATAAAACCTCATAAGCATTAACAGCATAAACATTAACATCACCAACTCAATGGACATGAGTGTGAGCAAGTTCCAGGAGTAATGAACAGGGAAGCCTGGCGTGCTGCAGTCCATGGGGCCGCAAAGAGTCAGACATAACTGAGTGACTGAACTGAACTGAAGCATTAACAAGTTACTCTTCACCCCAGACCCCGGACCTTCAGCTTCTGTTAACCATCAATCTGCTTTTTACATCTATGGATTTGCCTATTTTGCATATTTCATATAAATGGCATCATACAATATGTGATCAGACGTCTGGCTTCATATACTTAGTGTGATTCTGAGGTTCATCCTCACGTAGCAAGTATCAGTACTGCACTCCTTTCTGTAGTTAGTAACAGTCCATTGCATACACTACTACTGAATTATCCATTCACTGATGGACATTTGGTTGTTTCTACCTTTAGCTATGGTGAATAGTATTGAACATCTGTGTAGAAATATTTGAGAACCTGTTTTCAGTTGTTTTGGGTGTATACTAGTGGAATTGCAGGGTCAAACATAATTTTGTTTAGCTTTCAAGAACCACCAAACTGTTTCCATAGTGACTGAACTATTTTATATTCCCATCAACAATATACAGGTATCCAATTTCTCCACATCCTCATTAGCATTTGCTATTTTCCATTTTTTAAAGTGGGATGAGGTGGCAAACTAGTTTTAACAATGTCCTAATAATTACCTAACTTCTGAAGGAAGGCAGAACACCTGGCCAGTAAGAGTGGGAAGCAGTAAACTCACTCCCACCACCGCCCCCCAAGAAAACCTTCAACCAACCACACTCTTTTCCCCAGGAAATAAGTAAAAAAGGATTGGGCGTCAAGAGAACGATAAGACAAGGCACAGACTGGGAGGTAACATCTGCAAAAGACGTATTTGATAAAGAACCTATGCAAAATATACAAAGAACTCTTAAAATAAGGAAAAGAGCAACCTGTTTAAAAAATGTGTAAAAGACCTGAACAGTCATCTCACCAAAGAAGATATACAGATAACAAAACATGAAAGATGCTCAACCTTATCTGTCATTAAGAAATTGCAAATTTAAAAAAAAATGAGATACCATGACCCACCTATTAGAAGAGCCAAAATCCAGAATGCTGAAAACACCAAAGGCTGGTGAGAGTGGCGAGCAAAAAACGAGAATTCTCATTCAATGGTGGTGGGAATGCAAACTGTGCAGCCGCTCTGGAAGACAGTTTGGTGGTTTCTTTAAAACCTTAGCATACTCTTACCAAAGGATTCACCAATCATGCTCCTTTGTGTCTACCCAACGGGGCTGAAAACTTGTGAACACAAGGTTATAAGTACGTGGGGGAGAGGGTGTATGGGTACGCTGTACTTTCCATTTGACTTTGCTGTGAACCTAAACCTGCTTTAAAAAATAAAGTCTATTAGAAAAAGTATCAGAGACTTCCCTGGCAGGCCAGCGGTCAGCACTCCACACTTCCACTGCAGGGGCGCAGGTCTGACCCTGGTCAGGGAACTGAGCTGCAACATGCGGCACAGTATGCAGTACTGCCCTGACAGTACATCCCCCCAAAAAGTCAGTATTGAAATATTTCTTAAGGTATTAGATATATTTTAAAATGCTATTGCTGGATTCCTTTAAATGACCAGTTAAAGCTCCACCTGAACTCACAGAACTATTAGTAACAGTTGTAACAAATATTTCTATTGTAATTTAGAATGTCTCAAGTGCTATGCATGCAAATATAATCTAACATATCTCACAATGACCCAAGGAATGAGATGATGTTAGTGGACATATTTCTATTTTACACTTCAACGAACTGTGGTTTCAAAAGGGTAATTCAGACATGAACTACAGATGTGACTCTAAAACCATGTTCTTTCCTCCACACCCAACTCCGTCTGACTGCTATAGCACTATCCACCATTAGCACACATTCATGAAAGTCCGGCAAGTCTGCAGCTGAATAAGGGCAAACTACACTTGCTGCAGCTTCAGTTCTAGAGCAAGTGGTTTAAGTGTGCAAAACAAGCTCAATATACACAGGAACAATCACAACACTCAAAATCAGCAAAAATATCATCTTCCTCTCCACTCTTTTGGGTAACTAAAAGCCAACAGATGTTTATAACCAGTTTATGGTCTGTGAGCCTGCATTACATAGCAGCAGGCGTGCTAAGGTTCATTCGATGCCAAGGCAGCCTGGCCCAGGAGTCCTCCAGATCACATACTTATCTCAAGAAGGGGAAGGGGTTACTTAACCTGGGCCCCTTTGCAAGCTAACAAATACTGGCATTTAGTCACTTCCACTAGAGGAAGGTAGCTATGCAAGATATCTTTGCAAAAGTGACAAACAGACAAAGGGAATAAAAAGACAAAGGGCAGATATAACTCCTCATTCACTCACAGCACTGATAAAGAACTGAAGTCTTATCCTAGCCCATTAAAAGGAGGGACAGAGGGAAGCAGGCTCCTCACATAAGGGTAAGCGGCAAACTCAGCAATTGTGGGAGATTAGGGAGTCTTGGCAGCGGGAAGTGGGCCCAAAATAGATGCATTAAACACGTCGAGGTGAGCGTTCTGACCAGCACATATTTTTAGTAATTGCACATTTATAACTTTCACGTGTCCAGTTCAAAATTAGTCTAGCTATCAGTCTCTTGAAAGGCCAGTAAAATGATCCCTATTCCACAATCACCCTCACAAATAAATAAAAAATAATGCAGTCAAAGGCCAGCACTGATTCTGCTACTGCACTGGATGGAACCCTACAACCCATCTTGATAGTTACAGCTGTCACACTCACCTTCACTCACCCTGCACCCACGCCTCCAGGCAAAAGGAATTTGCTTCACACTCTCTGCTTGATTTGTGGGTGGGGGTAATGGGGTGGCAGCCCAGAGAAAGCAGGAAGAAAGGAAATGTGGCAGAGACTCCTGACTGTCTCCCAATATCTCTTTCCAGCTTCATCCTTGGGAAGCTACACAAGGATCCATTTGCTAACTAACCAGATGGAGTCAAGTTCTCAAGAAAGACTAAACTTCACCACACCTTGTTTCAGATCACAAACGTCTCTGCTGGTATTTTCTACTGCCGTCAAATTACTATATTACCAAGGCTGATTTTATCTATCTCTGTTGGACATCAATTAACAAGTTTAGATGACTGTAAAAACTCAGAAAACATGTAAAAACTCAGAACACAAGACTGGCATGAGAAACTGTAACAGCTCTTAAGTTGTCTTAATTGTCAGTCATTGCAAATATAACTGAATTTAAATGAAATAAGGTTTTGCTCAAAATTCTCCAAGCCAGGCTTCAGCAATACGTGAACCGTGAACTCCCTGATGTTCAAGCTGGTTTTAGAAAAGGCAGAGGAATCAGAGATCAATTGCCAACATCCAGTGGATCATGGAAAAAGAGTTCCAGAAAAACATTTATTTCTGCTTTATTGACTATGCCAACGCCTTTGACTGTGTGGATCACAATAAACTGTGGAAAATTCTTCAAGAGAGGGGAATACCACACCACCTGACCGGCTTCTTGAGAAACCTATATGCAGGTCATGAAGCAACAGTTAGAACTGGACATGGAACAACAGACTGGTTCCAAATAGGAAAAGGAGTATGTCAAGGCTGCATATTGTCACCCTGCTTATTTAACTTCTATGCAGAGTACATCATGAGAAACGCTGGGCTGGAAGAAGCACAAGCTAGAATCAAGACTGCCGGGAGAAATATCAATAACCTTGGCTATGCAGATGACACCACCCTTATGGCAGAAAGTGAAGAGGAACTAAAAAGCCTCTTGATGAAAGTGAAAGTGGAGAGTGAAAAAAAGTTGGCTTAAAGCTCAACATTCAGAAAATGAAGATCATGGCATCTGGTCCCATCACTTCATGGCAAGAAGATGGGGAAACAACGGAAACAGTGTCAGACTTTATTCTGGGGGGCACCAAAATCACTGCAGATGGTGACTGCAGCCATGAAATTAAAAGATGCTTACTCCTTGGAAGGAAAGTTATGACCAACCTAGATAGCATATTCAAAAGCAGAGACATTACTTTGCCAACAAAGGTCCGTCTAGTCAAAGCTATGGTTTTTCCAGTGGTCATGTGTGGATGTGAAAGTTGGACTGTGAAGAAGGCTGAGCGCCGAAGAATTGATGCTTTTGAACTGTGGTGTTGGAGAAGACTCTTGAGAGTCCCTTGGACTGCAAGGAGATCTAACCAGTCCATTCTAAAAGAGATCAGCCTTGGGTGTTCCTTGGAAGGAATGATGCTAAAGCTGAAACTCCAGTACTTTGGCCATCTCATGCGAAGAGTTGACTCATTGGAAAAGACCCTGATGCTGGGAGGGATTGGGGGCAGGAGGAGAAGGGGACGACAGAGGACGAGATGGCTGGATGGCATACTGACTCGATGGACGTGAGTTTGAGTGAACTCCGGGAGTTGGTGATGGACAGGGAGGCCTGGCGTGCTGCAATTCATGGGGTCGCAAAGAGTCGGACACGACTGAGCAACTGAAATGAACTGAAGGTTTTTCTCTCACCCAGAAGCTCAGGCCTTGTTCTCAAGCACTGAAAAATACTCCTGCATAATTTTCAATATTTCCAACAGAAGTTTAACCTGTTCTTTCCCTCCTGTAGCAGCTTTTAAAAACGTAAGTACTCATATTTTAAAATATGTATTTTTACTAATAACAATATCAAAATTGCTGACAGTGTATAAATCTAATTAACACAAAGTCAATATGTAAATCTGACCCATTGTTTGAGATCCTATCCATCAACACAAATGATTACCATATCACACCCTGTAATAGATCACTAGCTGAATACAGGATAGAGCAGGAATACCAGCATAAAAATATAAGTTTACAAGGAACATAGGCATATCCCTGCAAATTTATTTCAAAATTATTTCTACCTGGACTTCCCTGGTGGTCCAGTGGTTAAGAATCCACCTGCCAATGCAGGGGACACGGGTTTGATCTCTGGTCCAGGAAGATGCCACATGACACAGGACAACTAAGCCCCTGGGCCACAACCACTGGGCCTGCGCTCAAGAGTCCACGCTCCACAGCAAGAGACACTCGGGCCCCGCCAGCAGAGAGCAGCCCCGCTCACCGCAGCGAGAGGAAGCCCACACGAAGCAACAAGGACTCAGGGCAGTCACAGATAAGTAAGTTCAAAAAATTATTTCTATCAGATTTGCACACTGCATTCAACTGATGAAAATCTGTATGTAACATGTTGTTCTCATACTTCAAAAGCTCACAGTCAAATTAATATTGAAGGTGTAAACACTTTTAAGTATTCAGTAAGCCACTGCTTTTTTTTTTTTTTTACAAAACCTCTATCTTTTAATGGGTGATACCTCAAGAGTTTTGAAAACAAAACTGTTATATTTGCTTTCATTATATTTTAAATATTAGAAGTAAACTACCATGACTGCCTCCAAAAAAAAGCTAATAGCAAAAAGAAAAATATGATGAATGATAATAAAAAATGAAAAATCAAGTTCCATCTTAACTTTTTATTAGTGGGAATTAAAGGTTACTCATATCTTCAATGTTATATACTGAAAGACACTTGCACAAAGTATCCTGAAATCTACTGACTTTCATCACTTAGAAATAAAATTATAAAATGCCATATAAGCAAGTTTTGTGTTATTTTGTAAAACATAATGCATAGTTACATCTCATTGTGCATTTTAATATGCATTGGTATCAAACTATTTGTTGACAAATCATGCTTTTCTTAGGCAATTACTTAAAACTATGTGAATTATCTGGCAAATGAAAGAAAGGTAGAAATATGTACTGACATTCACTGAGTCATTAAAAAGCTCTCTTGAGAATGTGTATGTGTCCAACTCCTGTCCAGGCACTGGGCCACATCGTGAGCGAGACAGAGGAGATGGCTGCTCTCAGGGCCTCTGTGTTAAGGGAGGGAGCCACGTAAAGGGGAACATGGTAACATCAGACAGCAAGCGGTGCTAGGAAGATGAGGACAGGGCATGGTGTGACGGCATGCGACTCCGAGAGCTGCGTTAAAGGGAGCCAGGAAAGACCTCTCTGAGAAAAACCAATGAACTGATCTAAAGTGATTCATCTTTTTTACTTAAAATATTTATCACATGCCACCTCAGAATGGTGGAGAAGGCAATGGCACCCCATTCCAGTACTCTTGCCTGGAAAATCTCCCGGATGGAGGAGCCTGGTGGGCTGCAGTCTGTGGAGTCACTAAAAGTGGACACGACTGAGCGACTTCACTTTCACTTTTCACTTTCATGCATTGGAGAAGGAAATGGCAACCCACTCCAGTGTTCTTGCCTGGAGAATCCCAGGGACGGGGGAGCCTGGTGGGCTGCCGTCTATGGGGTCGCACAGAGTCGGACACAAATGAAGCGACTTAGCAGTAGACCTCAGAATGGTAAAGAGATTTTTTTTTAACTTCTAAAGACGATTACAGCTAGCCATGAATTGGGCAGAGGCCCAGAGGGTCTTCTCGGGGAAGTGTAAGCAGCATCAAGCAGCCAGCTGGTAGAGGATCCAAGATAGGAGACTAATCCTGACTTATTCCTGGAAGGACTAACTCACAGCCTGTGCTAAGATACATAATACTCATAATCTCAGAGACAAATCCAAGATTTCCTAGAGGCAGTTTATTGTAAGTCTTTTACCTGCAAGATTAAAGAGAAAAGGAATAATGATTGAATAAGGCCCCAAAACAATATTTATAAAGAATTATATATTTTTTCTAGTTTATTTTAAAGAATTGGTGACTCATCCAAGAACATGCAAGTGTTACTCAAAGTCCAAAGAAAATGCTTCTCACTGCCTGTGCCTGTCCATTAGGACAGCCTTTGTTGCCTTCTTGGTACCACTGTACGAGACATCTTCAGGACATTCTTTGAACCCAAACGTGACTATAATCTTTGCTCTGAAGAAGGGATAAAAGAGCACATTTCAAATTCAGCTTAGTTCTTTGGCCTCAGAGTGAGAAGCCATGCTATCATTTAACCTGCAGAAAGCCACAAAGTCTGCGGAGCTGGTAGGAGAGCAAAACTGGTAGCCTTCCTTTTTCCCATGTGGTCTTCACACTGTGGAACCACCAACCATTCTTCCAGTTCAGGATCCTTCAGGCAGCCTAGGTTCAAGTCAGAAACCTCGAAGTCACCAGAGGCAACTTCTCCATCTCCGTCACCGCTCATCTCTTTCCTGTTACTAGGTCTGGGGTCTTCCTCTCGACATCTCTGAACTCTGTCCACCTTTCTCGGCTCCTCTAAGTTGACTCCAGGCATTTACTTGGACAGTACTATAGTAACTAACTCACTCATCTTCCAACATATGTACTCTCCCCGTCCAATCTGCTCCCTCTTCTGTAGTCCAAATCATTTTTTAAAACAAAATCTAGTCAAGCTTCCCACCTACCCCTGCTCTTATTAAACCCCTTCAAATGCCTTCCATTATTTTAAAATTACAACTATAATCAGACAGGTGAAACTATAGATGAAACAGGATTGACCAAGCACCGAGTGTCTCTCTTCTGTGTATATTTGAAATTTTCCACAATAAAGTTAAAAATAATTAACAACCTAAAAAAAAAAAAAAAAAGACCATGGCTGACAAAGATTCCATAGTGTGGCCCCACTGATCTCACTCCATCCTTGTGCTCTGCACCCCTGAAACACTGGCTTAATTTTGTTCTTCAGCTGCTCTATGGGCCCTCTCACTACAGTGTTCTCACATGCTTTCCCCTCAATCTGGAATGCCCTCATCAACTCCAACTCAAAGATAAGGGTAACCTTCCTAAGTCATCCCTGCCCACCATTCCCATATCAAGGCCTTTTGTCAAATGGTGCCCGCTAACTGATGTTCTTTCCCTAGACAACGACACCAAGTCTGCGGTCAAACATTTCTGAACGTGACTAACTATATAATTCATTAGAGTGGAGTCTGTATTTCTGCTTATCAAGTGGACACTAAGCATTCTGTACAGCACCTGGCAGGGAGCCAACATTTTAAAAATGGTTGTTGAATGATTACTATCTAAGACTACCAGGGGAATTGTTTTCAAATTCTTATAATAAAACACACAATAAATTTAAAAGAAAACTGTTATTTTAGTCTCAATTTCCTGCAAGTTGCTACAGAGAAAATCATTCTTATTTATTCCCTTTTAGAGAGTCTTTCCTTTGAGATATTGGAGTACTCAACATTCCTGTGATGGAAGTATCATGATTACCAACCAAAAATAACAGCATAAATCCACACCCTGGTCCTGTCTCACTCTTCTTTAATGGTTGCTTCTCCTGTTCCCTCCCCCAAATCAACATCAAAGGACTGGAAGATACTTGGGGATAAATTCCCTGCTAGATCCCAGGAACTTCCTTTCAATTCCTGCTCCAGATGGCAGGCAAGTGGATTTCTATCAGGGATGCCTCAGCAGAGGCCCCAGGACTGCTCCATTCTGCTTCCTTTGTGATCACCAACATCATCACAGGGCCATTCACTTTGTATCATGAGGTAAATTGACATTAAAAGAGCTTATCTTTTTATTTTATCAAAAGTTCTTGGTGACAGGCATAAAGCAGAAGCTGGAAATTAAATCTGATTTAAATGACATCATTTATCATTCAGCGTAACAATTCATGTAACTAGAAAGTGACATCTGGAACATTCATTCAGTATTTCTTAGAACGAAATTAAGACCCTAAGGAAAAAAAAAAAAAGACCCTAAGAAACAAATGGCCAGCAAGGAGACTAAATTTATCAAAATATTTTCTAAACAAAAAAGCACAGGTGTAACAAAACGAATACAGTATTGTAAAGCAAAACAAACTAAAAAATAAAAATTAAAAAAAATAATAAATAAAATAAAATCATTATTTGATATGTGAAAAAAAAAAAAAAAAGCACAGGAAGCACTTGGCACGGGCTTCATGAATTATTCAGACATCATTAATCCAAGTTTATGACTGAGGAGCCAAGTAAAAAAATCAACTTTTATGCTATGCCCTGCTAAGTAAATCAACAGGAGAGTTAAAACAAAACAAAAACAGTGAACACCCTCAAGTACTTGTTCACATGAAAATAATCTGTGTTAACTACAGATCACTCTTGTCAGGTAAAGCCAAACAAGGAGGACCCCCCACCCCGCCAGGAAATACTCTAATGCTGTATAAATATGTACCTGTGAATCAAGAAAGCCCGGTGATATGTTGTTCCAACTGATAACTGGCATCATTACTGGCAGATAAGCCTGAATTAAGAAGGTTCTTAAGGAAAAAAAAAAAAAGAGGTCCTAGTATACTTTTAAATCATATTTTTAAACATAAAATTGGCCACTAACACCAGAGCAGCAAAGTAAACAAATTTTAAAATTCCTTTTAAGGAATTTCTTTGCAGTAACTGTTCTGCATAATTACTAAAATCATAAGAATAAGACTATCTACTCAAAAGCTGAATAAGGGCACTGAAATTGCCAAGTTCAACTAAAGAAATGATTTAACAGAATTATTTTTTAATTTAGTAAGGCAAGTTCTTAAGACTACTTTATCATTTGCTAATTATAAAACCAGGGCTAGAGGGGAGACTTTCTGAAAACCAGATCATTCTCTACCTGCGGGAAAGGCTGCAATTCAATTTTAGACAGCTGGAGCCCATCTTTAAGGAAAGACTTGATAGCCTATTACAGTGTTTATTTGCCAACTGTCACTGGTGTCAGATGTTTGCCCTTGTATTTAACTAATTCCCCTGCTACCATTAGCCCCATTCTGGTGTTTATCGAATGCTGAGCAACCTGCCTACATACACCAGACCACTTATTAAGTAATCCCTCTTCTGTGGCTCTTTACCTGGTAGTTACTAGAAGACTTAAGGTGGTACCCTGTACTGTCAATTAATCATATGCATGGTGACACTGACCAAATGTTTAAATAAGTCATTCGGTGTGTCTTACACTAGCCTCAAGTATCAGAGCCCTTGACAAGGCTTTCATGTCTATCATGCCACACAGCTAACTTTCCTTTCGTAGAGACCTCGGTGTCAAATTCATTGTATAATTTGCCTGCCAATATCTTAAAATGTGTATAGACTTTTTTTTTTAAATCAGTCATCTACTTCTCTGTCAGCATATGGCCTATAAGTGGAATTAGGTGACACCTTCCAGTTCTTCTGTACTCCCAGGGAAAAGCTTTGCTTATACATGTGGCTTTTCTGGTTAAGTCTGAGCTTTAACCCCAGCCATCTTCAGAATTATCAGTCCAAAATGCAGTGCCAATTCTGTAGAATGGGCTGTGATCTTCCTGTGCACAACCAAGATAATTATCATTACCAAAAAGTTCCATCATCAATCCAGGAAAAGGAACATGCTAAGGACACTAGAACTCAACCTACAAGAGTGTAAGAGCTGGGACAGGCAGGGAAGCAACTGCGACAGTGAGCTCACTGGTCTGACCACTAAAGCAGGGCTAGGCAACTCCTTCTGAGCGCGGTCATTGCCTGCCTTTAAGAGGTGACATCACCAGGACGAGGCCACAAATCCAGACTCAGCCATGCAGGAAAGCTCTCTCCACGTGAGAGAGAGAGAGAAAAGGGGTCATCATCTATGCATCGTCTTTTCAAACTGACACGTGAAATGAGACCAGCAAACTGAGTCACTGTGCTGTAGAGCAGAAACCAACGCTGTAAAGCAACTATATTCCAATAAAATCAAAAACAACAACACAAGTCTACAGTACCATTTGTAAACATAAATTGGTTTCCGTCGTATTTTATTGCTTCTCCTAAAGTTAACTGAAGGCTTTTGCACTGATTATACACTTTAATAATGGAGATAAATTAGGATTTCATTCAAAAGAGTAAATATTAAGTAACATACTTTCAAATGTATTAAAAAAAATCACGGATTAGGCAAAGTCCTTAAACAGTTCCAGGAATGGATGACTTGACAAAAATGTGAGTTATGAATTTGTCTGCATGTCTTCCTTATTTAGCAGTCATTTGAGGGAGTTCCCTGGTGTTCTAGTGGTTAGTATTCAGGGCTTTCCCTGCTGTCACTCAGGTTCAATTCCTGGTCAGGAACTGAGATTCTATAAGCTGCACAGCTCAGCCAAAAAAAGAAAGAAATTATTTCGTCTTTTACAGATTTGCATTTTATATCAAAGGTAAAAAACACATTTTATATAATTGATGGTTGCTGATTTCATTAGTGTTATTAGCATATAAAACGCTTGATGTAATCAACTGGTTTTACCCTTTCGATTTCCTGTTAATAAAATTTTCTAATACCTTTAAACACTTAAAAAAAAAAAAACCTGTAAGGTATAATATGACCATTAAAACAAGGATAATTCTAAGGTAAAACCTGTCATGAAACCTAATCATTCCAGCACATATAAAACATCACACCCTAATCAGACAGTACATTTAAAGATGTTCCTTGACATGGAGGATGCTGCTGCTGCTAAGTCGCTTCAGTCATGTCTGACACTCTGCAACCCCATAGACGGCGGCCCGCCAGGCTCCCCCGTCCCTGGGATTCTCCAGGCAAGGAACTGGAGTGAGTTGCCATTTCCTTCTCCAATGCAGGAAAGTGAAAAGTGAAAGTGAAGGAGCTCAATCGTGTGTCTGACTCTTAGCAACCCCATGGACTGCAGGCTACCAGACTCCGTCATCCATGGGATTCTCCAGGCAAGAGTACTACAGTGGGTTGTCATTTCCTTCTCCACATGGAGGATAAGATGTTATAAATTTAAATAAACTTAAAGAAATTTAAGTATATCTCATTCATTGAGAATCTTGAACAAAATGGAAGCTCTGTAATGATTAACCCTAGAATTCACTTGAGATAACCAAATGAGAAATTCATAGGCAGCCTAATTTGCTCCTGTATTACACTAGCCCAGACTGTCCCTTTGCAGCTTCTTTGCCATTTCACAACTATACCTGACGTTGTGTGTTACCCTTAAATACACAACCCTCAATCTCTTGATATGTTTTGCTGAGAATACAGAACATCCACGTGTTTCCATCCCTTCGTTCACCTACCTACCAGCATCCATGGCCACGCGCCCTGCCTCTCCTCCTGGTCTACAGAGGCAATGTCTGCACTCCAGCCCCTTCATCTGCGTGTGAGATCTTCTCTGGGCCCTACTTAAGAACACTGTTCCGACCATTCTCCCCATTCTCCTCTGCGTCATATTTTACTTCTCTCCCAGATCAGATCATTTCCATCAGCATAAAACCTGCTTTAATTTCTCCCTTAAGAAAAAATAAAACAAAACCCTCCCTTGACTCTGCATCCCCCGTGTATCTACTGGTCCTCTCTAGAGCAAAATTATTCAACAAAATTGTCTATAATAACTGGTATATTGTTTTACCCACTCTCCCCTTGAACCCACCATAAACAGAACTTCATTCCCTTATCAAGGTCACCCATTAACATCAACGGCCAGTCTTCATCCCATACGCCTCATCGGTAGCCCTGTCATGGGAGCACTGGCTCTGCACCGAATCACTCTTTCCCGGCTTTCAGAACACATTCTCTTCTGATTTTCTTGCTCCCTTGCTTGCCACCTTTCTGGAACTCCTCGCCTCTAAATCGTGCAGTGCTGCTGGACTCAGTCCTCAAGTTGTCTTCTCTTCTATACCTACACTCACTCTCTTTGTGATCTTGTCCAGCATTGTGACTTAAAACACAACAGATAGGCTGACAACTTCTAAATTTGTATCTCCAACCCATACTTCTCCTCTGAACACCACTTTCTATGTTGATCTGATCTTCTCCCCATTCCAAACCTGCTCCTTCAGTAATATTCTCCATCTCAAGAAAGGTACCTCCACTCTTCCAGTAACTCTGGTCAAAAACTTCAGAGCCATCCTTGACCCAACTCAGATCTCACACTCAACCAATTAACAAAATCTCACTTTCAAATATAATCGAATTGTGATCTCACACCACCTCCACTGCCCACATCCCGATCTAAGCAATCCTGAGCTCTTACTGTTGATTAAAGCAACAGCTCCGAACTGATCTCCCTGCTCCTATCACTGCTGTTTTGCCCACATAAAGCTATTCGCAACACAGAAACAAGGGGTGCCCCCTTTAAACTCAGACCATATCCTTCCTCTGCTCAAAACCCTCCAATAATTTCCCACTTGACTCCAGATCCAAGTCCTCATATTTCATGGCCAAAGTCCTTACAAAGACTTGGTTAAATGATATTGTATCTTGTAAAGCTCCTAACACAACACTTGGCTAAAAAAGCCCCCGACTAATAACAATGCCCTTCCTGAAGCCACCAGAGCTTCACACCAGGCTACATTTATAATCAATGACAGCAGCAGTTCTCAAAGACTCCTGAAGGGCCACAGGCCTCTGAGGAGCCATTACTATTTTCATATCAACACTAGGATGTTATCTGCCTTTCCACTCTTATTCTCTCATGTGTACACAGTGGAGTTTTCCAGAGGCTACATGATTGGCAAAGATGCCATCACTCTGACAACTAATGGAAAGTGTGCTTGTACAGTCTTGTGTTATCTGGAATTTTCTAAGATAACAGGTTAAGGGTAGAAATACAGTTTTCAGAGGTTAGTCAGTTTAATCTCAGTTTTCCATTCTTATCAGCTATCATCACTTACACATACTATAATTCCTATAAAGTGAATATTATCTAACATATCATTAATTTCAAATTCAGAAGCTTTGCTTATACCTACACAAAAACACAAGTACATTTTGTTTTATTTTGCTATGTTTTTAAATTTTTTAAACTTTTATAAATTTTAAAATTTTATCTAAAACTGCTAACACTTTATGCCTGCAACATTTTATTCCAAAACAGAGAAAATGTATCTATAATAACTTTTCTAGATTTAAGAATGAATTGTTTTCTTAAAAAAGGAAGGTTAGAAGACTCAATTTCTCAAACCACAGCTGTACCATTCATGTCTAAAGATGCTGAAAAAGATGAAACTGACCATATCAGGGAGTTGTCTGATTCATGAAAGAGAAATCTATGCCGAGAAAACTGGATGAAACTGAAATAAGAAACAAAAATACAATGGCTTGATAGATATTGATTACTTATTGTGTCTTATGCAACAAGACATTTTCTTATATTATTACTGAGGCAACATTCTGGGACTAATCATTCAAAGTTTTTTGTTTTTAAATAGTATTTTACACACCGTGATCAAGTGGGATTTATTCCAAGGATGCAAGGACGGCACAACATCTGCATACCAATCAATGCGGTATACCACATTAACAAAACGAAGGATGAAAATCTATATGATCATCTCAATATATCATCTTCATCTACTGAGAAACACACTTGACAAAATTCAACATCTATTTATGATAAAAACTCTCAACAAAGTGGGTATAGAGGGAATGTACCTCAACATAATAAAGGCATATATGACAAACCCACAGCTAACATCATACTGAATGCCAAAACGTTGAAAGCTTATCTTCTAAGAACAAAAACAAGAGAAGAATGCCTACTCTCACCACTTATATTCAAGATACTGCTGCTGCTGCTTAGTCGCTTCAGTCGTGTCCGACTCTGTGCGACCCCACAGACGGCAGCCCACCAGGCTCTCCCGTCCCTGGATTCTCCAGGCAAGAATACTGGAGTGGGTTGCCACTTCCTTCTCCAATGCATGACAGTGAAAAGTGAAAGTGAAGTTGCTCAGTCGTGTCCGACTCTTAGCGACCCCATGGACTATAGCCCACCAGGCTCCTCCCCATCCGTAGGATCTTCCAGGCAAGAGTACTGGAATGGGGTGCCATTGCCTTCTCCGATTCAAGATACTACTGGAAGTCTTTTAGGCAATTAAGCTTTCCATGTCAGAAGTAAAACTGTGACTATTTGCATTCTAAACACTATAAACACTCTATAAAAGTTCTATAAAGTTATAGAACTCTAAGAACACCACTAAAGTTAAACAAATTCAGTAAAATACAAAATCAATATATAAAAATCAGTTGCATTTCTATACAATTGTGTAACAATCAGAAACACCATTTACAATTGCATCAAAAAGAATACCTAGGAATAAATCTAACTAAGGAGGTGGAAGATCTAGACACGGAAAACTGTAAGAAACGGAAGAAGACCCAAATAAATGGACAGTTATCCCATGTTCATGGATTAGAAGAACCCTGCTGAAATGTCCATTCTACCCAAGCAATCTACAGATTCAATGCAATGTCCACCAAAATTCCAATGGCATTTTTCATACAAATAGAAAACAACAATCCTAAAATGTACATGAAACCACAGAAGACTCCAAATAGTCAAAGCAATCTTGAGAAAGAAGAACAAAACTGAAGGCATCAAGCTTCCATTTTCAAACTATATTACAAAGCTACAATGATCAAAAGAGTATGGTACAGGCATCAAAAAAGACACAGATCAACAGGAAAGAAAGAAAGTCCAAAAATAAATCCATGCATTTATGGCCAATTAATTTATGACAAAGGAGCCAAGACCATAAAATGGGGAAAGGACAGTCTCTTCAATAAATGGGGAAACTGAACAGCCACATGCAAAGAATAAAATGGAGACACCATCTTATCCCATACACGAAAATCAACTCAAAACAGATTAAAAATCTGAAACCATAAAACTCTCGAAGAAAACATAGAAGATAGCTCCTTGGCATCGATCTTAGTGATGAGTTTTTAAATCTGATATCAAAAGCAAAGGCAACAAATGCAAAAATAAACAAATGGAACTATATCAAACTAAAAAGCTTCTGCTCAGCAAAGAAAATCAATAAAATGAAAAGGCAGTCTATTCAATGGGAGAAAATATTTGAAATCATGTATCTGATAAGCAGTGATATCCAAAATACATAAAGAACTCATACAATTCAACACCAATAAAAAATCTGATTTTTAAAAACAAGCAAAAGAAACATTTTTTTTCAAGATGACATCCAAATGGCCAGCAGGTACAGGAAAAGGTGCTAATCATCAATAAATTTCACTAATCAGGAAAACGCAAATCAAAATCATGAGATATCAGTTCAGATCTGTTAGAATGGCTGTCATTAAACAGACAAGACATAACAAGTATTGGATGTGGAGAAAAGGGAAATCTGTGCACAGTTTGTGGGAATACAAATGGTTTAGCCACTAAGGAAAACAGTATGAAGGTTCCTCACAAAATTAAAAATAAAACGACCATATGATCCACCAATTGCACTTCTGGGTCTTTATCCCAAGTAACCAAAATTATCTTGAAGAGATACCTGCACACCTGTGTTCAGTGCAGCATTGTTTACAATGGCCAAGACATAGAAACAACCAGAGTCCATGAGTGGATGAACAGGGAAAAAGGCGGCACACACAGGAATGCCCTTCGGCCACAGAAAGGAAGCCCTGCTCTTTGTGAAGTGAGTCTCAGACAGATACCATATGATCCCACTCGTACGTGAAATCTAAAACCACCGACCTCGTAAAAACAGAACAGAGTGGTGGCCGACGAGGCGGGGGTGGAGTGTGACTACGGCCAAAAGGCACAAATGTTCAGTCTTTGTTTTAGGGGGTTTCTTTGGCCACGCCACATGGCTCGTGGGGTCTCAGGTCCCCAGTCTGTAACTAAACCTGGGCCATGTCAATGAAAGCCTGGAATTCTAACCACGAGGCTTCAGGGAACTCCACAGACTTTCAGTTTTAAGACAAATTCTAGGGATGTCATGTACACAATGGTAACTATAGTTAACAATATTTTATTATATATTGGAAAGTTTCTGAGAGAGTAAATCTTAAAAGTTCTCATTACAAGAAAAACCAAGTATGACTATGTTACAGTGGAGAAACCATTATCAGGTCCTCAAAACATCAATACTGACGTCCACCAGCACTAAGACACATGGACATCAAGGGCCCTTTGATATGCTGCAATGAGCAGGGCACATCACTTCCGGGATATTACTGCCAAAAATGCATGACCTCGATCTAATCAGGAAAAACCACCATCAGACCCAAGTGAAGGAACATTCTGCAAAATAACTCACTATATACTCTATGAGAGACTCAATTTTCTTCAGATACTTCAAAACAAAATACTGAGTCTGAACACAGAAGCAGTAATGAAAACCCAGCTATCTTCAATTTATCCAGACATTAAAGGGATCTGTAAAATAGCACCACTCTTTTCACTAAATCTCATATTTGCTTCTCATTAGTGAGCGCTGGGGGAAGAGGTGGTAAATGGAGGGTGGTCGTCCTTTAAGATGGTTACTTGCCATATTCTAAAAAACATGTGTATTCAAGAGAATGGAGAAAAATAGCCCAATCATTACTGTGGTTGCCAATACTACCTTCTTTTACGATCTAAAGTGTCATTTACAACAACAGTGCAACATTTAAATAACTTTTCCATCCCCTCAATGGGTACACAGATATTAAAATGTATACACAGAGTTCAGATTATTAAAAATGTTTATTAGATAGGAGAAAACAGATTATAAAATTGTATTTAAATAAGATAATGTTATAAAAACTAAAAACCATAATAATTAACAGGAAATAACTTCATCTTTATGTTTTATAGGAAATTATTTGGCGGTTGAATGGTATTTATCCTCACAACTGTAGGCCTACTATGTGAAGAGCAACATGCAGGTACCATGGAAGATAAACTCTGAGAAACACATTCAACTCTAATATAATCTAGTGGGTTCAAAACAGGGGATGTTTTTCCCACATTTGCTATGGTGAATGTGAAATATCTTTATAATGGAAGAAACCTAATAAAACTGCCTTCAAAAATATTTGGTTTTGGTATTCAGAATTTGCCCCAAATATCTATATTTCTGATAAATTCAGCTGCTTCCCACAACACACATGTGCCAGCTCCAGGATGCGTGATCAGCTGCAGCTAAGGGTGACAATGAGCAACAGATGCTGCTGAGTTTGGTACAGATTATGCTCCTATACCTGCATTGCCTCCTCTCATTCCACCTGCTTGGTTTTGATCTGAATGCTGGTGTGAGGAGTCAGTCTCAGAAACATTTTCATTCAGAGTTCTCCATTCCATCCATTTGTGGATCTGTCAGGAGAAATCTGTATTATTTCTACCTTTGTACATTATTTTACCAGAAATAACACAATAGACAGATATGAACACCCTCCTGGTTTCAGGCCCCTTACCTCCCTGAAGTGACTGGATAGACCACATCTTAGGTTACCTCTATGTCCACAAATTTAAAGATTCTACTTGGTTGGTGCAAAAGCTCACTGCAACTTTGCACTGCTTAACTCAGCCATTTGCTATCATGATACATTCTTAAATAAATGTGTTTGTTATACATCACTCTAATGCACCTTTCTCGTTTTATTTATTTTTGCTAATGACATTACTTGCTATTTTATATTTATTTTAGACTATAGAAATGATGTTAATCAAAAAGCAAATTTGAGTGGTTTTTTAATTCAAATTCAAGATGGGTCATAAAGCAGTGTAAACAACTTGCAACACCAACCCATGCATTTTGTCCAGGAACTGCTAATGAATGTACAGTGCAGTGGTGGTCCAAGAAGTTTCGCAAAGGAGATGAGAACTCTGAAGATGAGGAGCATAGTGGCCTGCCATCAGAGGCGAACAGCCACCAACTGAGACCATCATCGAAGGTGACCCTCTTATAACTACCTGAGAAGTTGCCGAAGAACTCAACATCAGCCGTTCTCGGTCATTCAGCATTTGAAGCAAATCAGAAAGGTGAAAGTCTGATTAAGTGAGTGCCTCATGACCTGATCGAACATTTAAAAAATCATCATTTTGAAGTGTTGTCATCTCTTATTTGATGCAACAAGAAACCATTTCTCCATTGGATTGTGACATGCAATGAAAAGTGGATTTTATAAGACAACCAGCAATGAATGGTTCAGTGGCTGGTTGGACTGAGAAGCTCCAAAGCACCTCCCGAAACCAAACTTGCACCAAAAAACAGCCACGGTCACTGTTTGGTGGTCTGCTGTCCATCTGACCCACTACAGCTTTCTGAAGCCTGGCAAGACCATTACATCTGAGAATCATGCTCAGCAAATGAATGAAATGCAACACCTTCAGCCGGCACTGGTCAACACAATGGGCCCAATTCTTCTCCACAACATCCCACCACATGTCATACAACCAATACTTCAAAACTGAACGAACTGGACTACAAAGTTTTGCCTCACCCGCCATACTCACCTGACCTCTTACCAACCAATTTCCTCTTCTTCAAGCATCTGAACTTTTTGCAGGCAAAACACTCCCACCACCAGCAGGAGGCAGACAGCAAATGCTTTCCAAGAGTCTGTTGAATCTCGAGGCATGGATTTTTATGCTACAGGAATAAACAAACTTATTTCTTGCTGTCAAAATGTGTTGATTGTTAATAGTTCCTATTTTAATTTAAAAAGATGTATTTAAGCCTAGCTATAATGATGATGCTGTAAAAGGGCTGCACTCAATATACCAGCAAATTTGGAAAACTCAGCAGTGGCCACAGGACTGGAAAAGGTCAGTTTTCATTCCAACCCCAAAGAAAAGCAATGCCAAAGAATGCTCAAACTACTGCACTCATCTCACACACTAGTAAAGTCATGCTCAAAATTCTCCAACCAGGCATCAGCAATACGTGAACCATGAACTTCCAGACGTTCAAGCTGGTTTTAGAAAAGGCAGAGGAACCAGAGATCAAATTGCCAACATCCGCTGGATCATGAGAAAGCAAGAGAGTTCCAGAAAAACATCTATTTCTGCTTTATTGACTATGCCAAAGCCTTTGACTGTGTGGATCACAATAAACTGTGGAAAATTCTTCAAGAGATGGGAATACCACACCATCTGACCGGCCTCTTGAGAAACCTATATGCAGGTCACGAAACAACAGTTAGAACTGGACATGGAACAACAGCCTGGTTCCAAATAGGAAAAGGAGTATGTCAAGGCTGCATATTGTTACCCTGCTTATTTAACTTCTATGCAGAGTACATCATGAGAAACGCTGGGCTAGAAGAAGCACAAGCTGGAATCAAGATTGTCAGGAGAAACAATATCAATAACCTTGGCTATGCAGATGACACCACCCTTATGGCAGAAAGTGAAGAGGAACTAAAAAGCCTCTTGATGAAAGTGAGAGAGGAGAATGAAAAGTTGGCTTAAAGCTCAACATTCAGAAAATGAAGATCATGGCATCTGGTCCCATCACTTCATGGGAAATAGATGGGCAAACAGTGGAAACAGTGTCAGACTTTATCTTTTGGGGCTCCAAAATCACTGCAGATGGTGACTGCAGCCACGAAATTAAAAGATGCTTACTCCTTGGAAGGAAAGTTATGACCAACCTAGATAGCATATTCAAAAGCAGAGACATTACTTTGCCAACAAAGGTCTGTCTAGTCAAGGCTATGGTTTTTCCAGCGGTCATATATGGATGTGAAAGTTGGACTGTGAAGAAGGCTGAGCGCCAAAGAATTGATGCTTTTGAACTGTGGTGTTGGAGAAGACTCTTGAGAGTCCCTTGGACTGCAAGGAGATCCAACCAGTCCATTCTGAAGGAGATCAGTCCTGGGTGTTCATTGGAAGGACTGATGCTGAAGTTGAAACTCCAATACTTTGGCCACCTCATGTGAAGAGTTGACTCATTGGAAAAGACTCTGATGCTGGGAGGGATTGGGGGCAGGAGGAGAAGGGGATGACCGAGGATGAGATGGCTGGATGGCATCACTGACTCGATGGACGTGATCTGAGTGAACTCTGGGAGTTGGTGATGGACAGGGAGGCCTAGCGTGCTGCGATTCACCAGGTAGCAAAGAGTCAGACACGAATGAGCGACTGAACTGAACTGATAATCATTTCAAAATTCACAATCTGAAATCACTATTACTGTTTCACCTAATACAACCTTAGGTCCTACCTCTTTTCATACAAAACCCTTTCAAAGTAAAGCCTCACAGCCCCATTTATGGATTAAGTACTTTCTTCCCCAGCTCCTGTATTTTTGGATCACATTACACACTGAAGTCTATCCTACACAGTTGTGTTAGGCTGTTACAATCAGAGTCTTTTTTCAATGCCTGCACAATTTGTATTAAAGTAGTGACAGCAAACTTCTACTCACCCTTCAATACCCAGATTTACTTCTTTGCCATTATTTCCAACTTCCCAATTCAGCAATAGTCACTCCTCTGTTCCTAAAGCATTCTAGACAAGGTTCTTTTACAACACAACTATATGCTGATCACTGTGATTCCTTCAGTGGTTCTGGCCTTAGTAACAATGGCTAACAATTCCTGAATGCTCAAAATGGACCTGAGGCACTTCATCTTTCTTCACTTGGGTTTCACAACAACTACAGTAATTCAGTTCAGTTCAGTCCAGTCGCTCAGTTATGTCCGACTCTTTGTGACCCCATGAATCGCAGCTCGCCAGGCCTCCCTGTCCATCACCATCTCCCGGAGTTCACTCAGACTCACGTCCATCGAGTCAGTGATGCCATCCAGCCATCTCATCCTCTGTCGTCCCCTTCTCCTCCTGCCCCCAATCCCTCCCAGCATCAGAGTCTTTTCCAATGAGTCAACTCTTCACATGAGGTGGCCAAAGTATTGGAGTTTCAACTTCTCATCATTCCTTCCTAAGAAATCCCAGGGCTGATCTCCTTCAGAATGGACTGGTTGGATCTCCTTGCAGTCCAAGGGACTCTCAAGAGTCTTCTCCAACACCACAGTTCAAAAGCATCAATTCTTTGGCGCTCAGCCTTCTTCACGTCCAACTCTCACATCCATACATGACCACAGGAAAAACCATAGCCTTGACTAGACTACAGTAATTAGGCACTGTTTATTACCATTTTACAGATGATAAGACTCTTAAGTTAGGTTCCCACTCTTCCTGTCCTATATAATATACTCCCAAATCAGTCCCCCAGTCTTGGAACATCTACCCTGTTCCCTTTCCCCTCTCTAGCTCCTCTTTGAAAAGGGATAAGGAAATGTACAAAACAAACACCATATATTTCATCCTCTTTTGAACCCACTAGCTTATAAATTACCAGAGCTCTACAACTGTCTCTCCTGCTCATGGTTTATCCTCTGTGGTGCTCTATACACAGCTAGGCCGACCAACTGTTTGTAAGGATACATACCATTCAACCCCCAACCTTAAAAACTACCATTTCAATCAAAACCAAACCACAGCAACTCTTCCAGACTTCTTGCCTCTCAAATTCCTATCACCAGACCACTTTCAGTAAATACACTTCACTTCTCTTTCTCAGAAGGATGGGGTCATCTGAAAGGAGTTTCCTCAAATTCCCACCAGTATAATTCAGGCTCTAGGTTTCGTCTTTTATCCATCCACAATCTCAGAAGAAAGTAAGTACATTTCTTTTCTTAAACTTGTCCTAATCAACCAAATCTACAAGTCCCCTCTCACTGTTGCACTGGCCGCTTTCTAGAGACTCTGTCCAGCCTATCTCGCGTTCACTCTGCTCCAGGTCTGCCACTACTGCTTGCTGTTCCCCTCTGAAACGTCCTGCTGCCTCTCTGGCTGCAGTGCAGCCCGGGCTCAGGCCTGCCTTCAGCTTTTCTCTCTGCGCATCTTCTCTCAACCTGGCTCTCCATTCTCCCCATCTCAGTCCCTAACACTCAGCTCTACCCACAGCCCTGACTTCTCATTCCACCTCGAATCCCACGGCATCAGTTCACCACATTACTTCAGATCTGACACGACCAACACCAAAGTTCTATCTTCTCTCCAAAAACAACTTCTCTTCTAAATTTCCATTTTCCTGTCACCCAGATCAAAATTTAAAAGTGACTTTTAACCAAAACACCCTTCATCTTTAACATACCATCATTAAATCTGTCCATTCCTTTGACTGCAACACCTCTTACTTCATTCCTTCACTTCATTGCCTGCTGCCATGGCTCTCAATTCTAGGAGAAAGAAGCATTTTCCCAATCTCAAGACTTTCCACAACTCTTTGAAGGACACTTATGGTTCCCCAAAGTCCCCAAACCAAAGTCCTGATCCTCTGAAGTCTAGGTTGCAAACCCTCAACCTTCCCCTTCCTCACCACTAGGCCCGCCAGAGGTCCAGACACTGAGTCTCAGGCACGCAACGAGCTCATTCCTACTCTGAATCCCAATCACAGTGGGCCCCCTTCTCCTAACATACCTTTCCCTGCCTTCCTATCCATTTCTTAAAGCCCAAGATTGACTCTTTCAGTATTTTGCCTCCAACCTGAGGTACTTGCAAAGCACAGCCGGGTTTTTTTTTTTTTTTTTAGCCGTACCCCCATGGCTTGTGGAATCTTAGTTCCCCAACCAGGGACTGAACCTGAGTCCCAGCTGTGAAAGTGCCAAGTCCTAACCACTGGACCACCAGGAAAAGTGAAAATGAAAGTTGCTCAGTCGTGTTTCCTTCTGCGACCCCATGGACTGTAGGTCCGTGAAATTTTCCAGGCCAGAATACTGGAGTGGGTAGCCTTTCCCTTCTCCAGGGGATCTTCCCAACCCAGGGATTGAACCCAGGTCTCCCACATTGCAGGCGGATTCCTTACCAGCTGAGCCACAAGGGAAACCCAAGAATACTGGAGTGGGTAGCCTATCCCTTCTGCAGATCTTCCCCAACAGAGGAATCGAACTGAGGTCTCCTGCATTGCAAACGGATTCCATTCCATTGGTGGACTGCTAGGAAAGTCCCTACTTCTTTTTCTATTTGCTCCAAGTACTTTAAGTTCTGCCTTTTCAGTTTTTCTATCTGATTCCACCCAAAATACACAGCAGCCATTTGTTCAACTGTACTGAATAGCTAAAAGAAATTTAATTAATCAGTTTAGAAAAGCATATTCCTGGAGACCAGGGAACACGTTCACAGTGTTAAAAATCATCCCTGCACCTAGAATACTCTGTATAAAGATGTAATAAATTCTTGTTAACCAAGACAGAACCTGGAGACTACAATGTGCATTTTAAGAAGCATCCTACAGTTTTCATAAGCTTTCATTTTTAAAATTTAGTTTTTATCTGTTCCTTGACACCCAAAAGGTTTAAAATATAAAAATGCACACATTCTCAAATATTCTTTAGGTTAATTCTAAAAAAAAGAAGCCATAGGCATCAAGGGTAGGAGGGTATGATGAAACTGGGAAGCATTTCATAAAAATATCAGTTCAGATCAGCGTTAGTTACACTTGCTCTAATTTGACTAGATTATTTTTTGGCCACTTAAAATACATTTTACAAACTTTAGCATGAAAAAAATTTTACCACACACACACACAAAAGGCGAGGATGTTAAAATCTGCTCCATAAATAAAATGAAAAAGCTCTCCTAGAAAAATAAATACAAATTCTGACTCAACACATAGACGTCTCTTCCAGAGCACCGGATTAGTAAGGTTAACTTAAAAAATGACCCAGGAGATGTATTAGACAGAGTTCTTGGGTTGCTAGAACAGAAACCAAGTTTGGGTATCTGTAGCCAAAAGGAATGTACTGGAAGAAACATCAAAGGGTCAGAAAACTGGAGTGACAGTGACTACAGAGCCAGGCTTGGAAGATGGGCCTATACCCCGGCACTCTAGGGCCGGCAGCAAGAGGCACGGCCTGGCCAACAACACGGACATGTGCTCAGCATACAGCTACTCCGCTCCTCACCTCCCTCAGCGTCCTCCTCAGAACCCAGTCCCAAGGGCTGAGCGGCCGACCTGTGGCACCTGAGTCCTGCACCCGCACGGGCCCATCAGAGAAGGGAGAGGGCACGCTGGCCCAGTTGGTTTCTGAGCTGTTGAACGGCCTCCTTCTCCTCTCCAAGAGGGGCTTTCTCCGAAAGGAGACAATGCTCTGAGGAAGGAGGAGCTGGCCAGAGATCCTAAAAATAATAAACACCTACCCTTCTCTCCCCTGGAGAAGGAAATGGCAACCCACCCCAGTACTCTTGCCTGGAGAATCCCATGGAGGGAGGAGCCTGGTAGGCTACAGTCCATGGGGTCGCAAAGAGTCGGACATGAGTGAGCAACTTCACACACACACATCCCCCCCTTCTCTCCACAGACACCCACTTCCAAAATTATTCACAGAACGACACAATATTAACCCATACTCTGATTTTCTGCCCGAAAAACCAATCCTTCGGGATACTCGGAATCCCTGCGCCACAGTCCCAAGTTCTCCAGATGCTCTACTGTGAACACTTGCCTCAACGGCCCATGGCCACTTCTGCTCAGTCTGACCACAGTATACTCTCCCCAAGTCCCCTGCTCAAGCCCTCTGCCCCAAGTTCTTCCAAGCCTCACACCTTCTCAAACCCAAGAAGAATTCACCTCCTTTACTCTTTCTCCCACAGCATTGTATTTGTACTTAAAAAGTTTTAGCATCAAAGCAGAGCAATTCACAGGGATTATTTTTTAAATAAATGTAAGTTGCCTCATTAGTTTTCTTTTATGCATTTAAAATAATTTCCTCAAGATGCAATAAAGTACTATTTTTTAATGGTACATAGTACTTATATCATGAAATAAAAAATAAAAGTCAGATATTGAAGGATTTTTCTGGTTCCAATGGCAGCCCCAAGTTCAAAACTGATAGGGTTCTCTGTTGACTTTTTTTGTTTTCAAGTCCATGGGAATGAGGAGGAAAAATATCCTTTTTCTTCCCTCAGACACTAGTTGGGTTGGTCTCCCCTCTTAATTTTCTTTTTCCCAGCACAGACTGGGGTGTGAGCAGAGCAGGGAGAGAGGGAGAGGATAAGAACCATCTTTATCCGGAGAAAGGCTTCTCTTTCCTGTTCTTCTGCCGTATCAATGGCAGCTGCTCCACAGCGGATGATCTGAGGAAGAAGGCAAGGTGGGGGCCGCCTACAGCGCCGCCATCACCGAGTATGCTGTCTGCCCTGTCCGGCGCCTTTCCTAACACTAAAACTGCCACAAACGATTAAACCATGGGATCACTCAACTATGCTAGTTTAAGATCTACTTCAAATATCACACTGTACTGTGACTCCTGCCTTAGTTATCTAACTCCATGCCAGACCTCATGAAAGTCGGGGCCTTGTTCACTGAACATAGCACAGTGCCTAGCTGAATTAATAAGCAAACAACTGAGGTTCAGAAATTTCCCCAAACCACCTTCTTACTACAATTTTCTCCAACCTCAAGTTGCAATGAAGTAGAAATTGCCTTTTTCTGGGTTATATATTTACATAACTGACACTGAATACGGACTTGTGCCAGTCCCTAGACTAAGTGTTATATATAATAAATAATTTCACTTATCCTTCCCACAGTACAATGAAATAGGAGAAGATGAGGTGTAAAGTAATTTGCTCAAGATCAGAGACTAGTGAGTGTAAGAGCCAGGGCTCCCCCGCAACTGACTCCGGGACCCAAGCTCTTCACTACCTTAGACGTCAAACCTCAAACTCCACCCAAGGGGCCTGGGCAGTGCCTACGTGTCTGAAGTCCATCAGATCATTCTGACAGAGACACATCATGTTTCCAAAGTAAAGAGGTAATAACATTTTCATCTCCACAAAGAAATAGGCACTCTCCCATTTTTCTTAAAATGTGGAACACTTTTTCTCTTCTTTCCATTTTTGAGAGAAATTTACAAGGGTACAAGAAACGTTTCTTAACTCTACCTTCAAAAGGGAGAACATGATTTGTGAGAATGGCATTGAAACATGTATAATATCATATATGAAACGAATCACCAGTCCAGGTTCGAGGCATGATACTGGATGCTTGGGGCTGGTGCACTGAGACGACCCAGAGGGATGGTACGGGGAGGGAGCAGAGAGGGGGGTTCAGGATGGGGAACACGTGTATACCTGTGGTGGATTCATGTTGATGTATGGCAAAACCAATATAATATGTAAAGTAATTAACCTCCAATTAAAATAAATTTATATTTTCAAAAAGGGAAGAACATCTTAGCCACCACAATAAATGGGAGCTGACCCTGGGCCCTGGTATCACAGAGATAAAGACAAGATTCCTTGTTTGAAAATTTTCAATATTAGTATGTTGGATACTAATATTTTTTAAATTCTTAATCATCTTGCAGCCCAAGCACAGCCATGAGCCAACAGTCTGTGGTCCTCAAAATGTTTCAGGACAAACAGGCTTTCAAGGGCTACACATCCAGGCATGACCTTCCATGACCTACCTGGCCCAATGTCTCCCACCTGGAATATCGTCATCGGCTACCCAAATCCAACCAAGACATTCAGGTGTGGCGCCACGCACCTCAAACTACTGTCCCTAATATTCCACCTCATTTTCGGTCTCCTTCAAATTCCTCTCCATCGCTTCTCTAATTTTACACTCTAATCTGCATCTTGCAACAGTTTAAAGCTCCTCAAGAGCTCAGATTCTGTATTCTACACATCTTTCTTTTTTTTATTGGAGGATAATTACTTTATGGTATTGTGATGATTTCTGCCATACATCAGCATGAATCAGCCACAGGTATACATACGCTTCCTCCCTCTTAAACTTCCCTCCCACCTCCCTCCCCAACCCACCCTCTAGGTTGCCACAGAGCTTTGGACTCCAGTGTCAGACAGCAAATTCCCACTGGCTATCTACTTTACATATGGTAATGTATATGTTTCAATGCTACTCTCTCAAATCATGCCACCACCTCTCTCCCCTACTGTGTTATTCTACACAGCTTAAACCCCTCAGTTTGAAGTATTCTTTACAGACACCACAATTACTTCTGTACTTTAAAAAAAAATCCTTTTTGAAAGAAAAAGTCACTCAAGAGTGCCTAGCTGAAGGATGATACCAAGTTAGTTTCTTATTAAACAGTTGTCAAACCAATGAAAATACCATAGAAATATAGTTATTACATATAGAGACTAACTCATTTTACCAATAAAATCTAAAGGTTCATCTTACTATTATTAAACACAGTCTATCCAAACTACAAAATCTCCAGGGAAGAAATCACCATTGCAGTCATAAGTGTAAAAACCCTGAGTCAGGGCTCAGCACACTCAGTAAATGATGACTGAATGTAAGTCTGGTAAACAAGTCATTTAGTAAACAAGCAAATAATCAAAAGTTCCAATTACTAAAAATATATTAGCTCATGGTGTTCATTATAAAAAGTGTTTTACAAAAGCATATAACTTTTCTTATGGCATATTTGACTAGGATTCTTAAATATTCCAAGAAAGATCACCACTCTTCCTTTTCACAGAAGTGGCAGCACTATATGTCTGAGTTCCTACCCATTTCCGTTAACCATTGCTAAGCTGCTGTCATAAAGCAAATAGAAGTGTTACATAACAGACTTCCAGGCAGTTCTTTAAAAGGCCTTTTTTCTTTCCTCTTTTACGAACAGAGCTATCAACTAACTATATACAAAGAAAGTCTACCTAAGGGATCATTTCTTTTTTATGTTTATAATACTCTTTTCTTCTCTTTATAACATTTTGCTTCCACTTGCTTTAAATTTTTATTCTTTCTGTAATAAGCTTTATCCTGGAGTAGAAATTCACTCTCTCTATCTTCTTTTAGAAGTGCTCACAAAACACAACATAAGATAATGTTTTACGACACTTGAGTTACTAATTTCCCATTTTAAAGGGGGTTAAAAAACATCCCGCACTGCCTACAATTTGTTTTATTAAGTGCATCTGGACAAAGCACACAAAAAAATACGCTCTTACCGTGCCTCAGATACGTAACTAGATTCACAGAAACAGCCCGCTTTTGGTTAACTGCACTAAGCAAGCGGTGGCAGAACATAACTTGAACAGTAAGATGTCAAAAAGAAATTTTAAAAATCACTTCATGTTTGTTTTGCGAATACTTTTGGTGCTCACATTTGAATATGGGTGTTTCATTCTAGTAATTTGTTTCTACTTCAAATTAAATCAAGAGGTTACACGGGCAATGACCTTTTTAGTCATACCTTCCCATGCCCAGCTCTCCCTGTGAGGGAGTATTAGAGAGAGAGAGAGAAGTTTAAGGCCTGGTCTGTGAGAAGGGAAAACAACAGTCTTCTTTCTTCCTGAGTAGGAAAAACCCAGCTCTTCCCTACTGTGTGCTTCTTCCCTGTGAGTCTCTACTGCTCACACAGAAGGCTTCCGATCAGTAATACTTGGCTCTGACGTCTAAGACTTCTGATCAGCAAATGTGTGTGGGGTTTTCCACACCAAGCCAAGTCTCTGCAATGCCAGCTGGGTGTCCCAAAACTTAACTCAATTCTGCCACTATCGTCCCAGAGAAAGTGTCTACCTGGAGACCCCACAGGTTACGGTCTCAGTCCTACGAGACTGCCCCTGTCCCCCTTCAGATGGTGGGCCCCAGCACAGGCTATAACCTGTGCTTCTGACGAACCAGCTACAGATCAGAGGCGCCAATGACCCCTCTCCTCGGGTTCCTCCCAGACCTCAGGAAAACACTTCCTTACATTCACAGTTTATGAAAGGACACAGGTGAACAGCCTGGTGAAGAAAGGTCCTGTCGGGTCAGAAGGGTCCTGCGTGCAGGAGGCTCTGCTCCCGTGGAGTCTGGGCACATCACCCTCCCCGTGTGGATGTGTCTGCCCACTGGAAGTTCTCCCAACCCCACAGAGGCTTCACTATATAGGCATAATCAAACATTTAACTCCATTTTCAGATTTTCTCCCTTCTCAAGAGAAGTGATGTG
>SJXQ01010874.1:239590-302646 GCA_006408695.1 Aepyceros melampus | reverse complement strand
GGGGGAGGGGGGTGGGGGGTTGCTGAAAATTTCAAGCTTCAAATCATGGCTTGGTCTCTCTGGTGACGAGTTCTCATCCAAGAACCATTCAGGAGCCCACCCAGAGTTGCCTCGTTAGAAAAAGGCACTCCTATCACACAGGTAATTACAAGTTTCAGGAGTTCTGTGTCAGGAACAGAAGTCAAGGACCAATATTAGAACAAGAGACACTCTTAGTGTTTTTGTCACTTTGGAAATTAGAAGAGTTTAAGGAGCTCTATGCCAGGAACCAGGAACAGAGATCAATATATATATTTTCTATTATCTCACTGTCTGTCTCAGGAGGAGCTGAAAAGCCACAACTCCACTCAGAATTCTCCCTCCTCCCCACTCCACAGCTGGGGACAAAGGCACATGGCTAAAGTGAACAGCTGCCTACCATACACCATCCTGAGAAGACGACAGTATGGCTTAAAAGGTCAACTCTGAGTAGTCTAAAGAATGAAGATTTCAGAAATGAGAAAATACACTCTGACCCAAAGCACTGCTGAGCTGCTTTTGGAAGCTTGAAGGCAAGTAGCTTCCATATTACAGCACTCTCCTAACACACACAGCTCACTGACAACACATCCCCCTCTCGAAAGAACTGATCTCTTTCACACACACACACACAAACACACACTCGATTCCCAGAAGTTCCTCACTCTAGAAGGATCCCTGGCATTTAAGGTAAACAAACCTCAATAAAACTAGGTAAGTATTCAAAAATCACAGGTATTCTAGTGGCCTGGGTTCAAATACATTTCTGGGAAAAACTGGCAAGCTTTTGCTCTATTAAATAAAAAATGTCCTCCAACCTTTTACTTGCAGTGCACTGCAGTACTAACTTGTATAAGCTAACTACCTGACTTGTGTGCGACAGCCTACTACACACACACGTGCACACAGAAACCCTCTGAAAGAATAATCAAGAGTGAGAAAGAGGGTGGCTAGAGAAGACGGCCGGAAAGAGATTTCACTCCATACCCTTTGCAAGTTTTGAATTTTGTACTGTGTGCATAGCATTACCTACTCAAGGTAGTCTTTCTGAGTAAGTAACCATAAAAAGAGTGTAAAGACTTTAGGGTCTCTACTTCACATCCTTTCAGACCTACCTCTTGAAAAAACTACAGTATTTTATCTCTACCTGTACAAATAGTTAAATACACTGGTTATTTTTGCTCATTTACTGGTATTTACATCAGATGCTTCACAAAAGCAATGGCTTCCATTCTGTCTTGTTCACGAACAGTATCCAGCGTGGAAGTAGGCACTCAATTAAAGTTTGTAGGACAAATGAATAAATGAATGAATAAATCTAAGAACGAACACTCGGATTTCCCTGGTGGTACAGTGGATAAGAATCCGCCTGCCAATGAAGGGGACACAGATTCAACCCCTGGTCTGGGGAGACCACATGCCATGGAGCAACTAAGCCCAAGAGGGCCAACTACTAAAGCTCGTGCGCCTAGAGCCCACGGCAAGGAGAAGCCCGCACTCGCGGAAGAAGAGCAGCCCCACCCCGCACCTGGAGAAAGCCCGCCTGCAGCAACGAAGACCCAGTGCAACCGAAGGCTAATTGATTAATTAAAAAAAGAACGAACACCTTTTCCTATTCAAAAGGTTAGGAAGAAAAGGCTTCAAAAAGGCTGGGAAAAAGATCGAACACTCTTGAGGATCCATGTTACCTCAACGCAAAAATTCTCAAAATGGATTCAAGTTTTTGTGAGTGTTGAGAGTATTTTACTCAGAAGCTCAGGTGTATATGTTTTATTACTAAATTTTAAGTTTGAACTTTATTTCCAAATTCAGTTCCTTATTCTTCTTTTACCCATATATTATCTTCTTTTGTCCATGATGGTTTCTTTGTTGTGTTTCATGTCAACCACCATCAACCAAATCCTTTATAGATTCAGCACCCATAAACTTTACACCTTGTTTCTATTACTCTGACCTACATAAAGAAAAAAGTGATGATGACAGGAAAATTTTATGAGCATCCCTATTAATCTTTATCTTCAAATTAACTACTTTAATATTAACAAACTTCGGAATCCAAATTTGACATACATTTTTGACAATGAACCACTATCAACACGTCATTAAAACAGTATCACTACCTGATTATAGTTTGTTAGTGTGTTTATTTAATTGTTGATAAAACTTTCCAGGCTATCAGCAAAATGAAAATCCTTCTCCCTAGGCATCACTAGGGTTGGGGATCAGTACAGCATATCAAGTACCCAACACAAATCCTGTGAGATGGCACAGACTTTCAAGTTCAACATCTGAAAGAAATCCTAAATGTCCTATGACAGAACCATGCAAAGAGATTCTGAAAAGATTTACAACCAAATACACACACACCTTCTGTAAGCTGATACTCAAGATTATCAGACACCTTGTCACTGGTGGTGGTTGGTTTAGCCGCTAAGTCGTGTTCGACTCTTGCAACCCGATGGACTACAGCCTGCCAGGCTCCTCTGTCCATGGGATTCTCCAGACAAGCATACTGGAGTGGTTTGTCATTTCCTTCTCCAGGGGATCTTCCAGACCCAGGAATCAAACCAGGTCTCCTGCACTGCAGGCAGATTCTTTACTGACTGAGCTACGAGGGAAGCCCACCTTATCACTAAGAGTGGAAATAAAACAAGGGCTAGGAGACTTCTCTGAGACCTATCTATCAACACTTCACTGGTAGACACCAGCATTTGGTATCTTTTGGTTATTTTCAATTCCTCCACTAGAGGGCAAGCTTCCTGAGAGTAGGGACTATATGTTCACTCATTCATTCATTCACTCACACGGTCAACAAATAATATTGAGCATCTACTACTATTCTAAGCACTGAGGAGTGAATAAAAAAGAGAGACATACATCCCTATCCTCAGGGACTAGCCTGCATTCAGGGGAGAGGAAACAGACAATACAGAGAATGAATACACAGTATATCTTGATGGTGATATGTGCTGCCAAGAAAAAAAACATTAACAGATGCACAATGGACTGCTGTTATCTTATACAAGGTGATCGTTAAAGACCTGTCTGATAAATTTAACAAAGACTCAGGTGAAGGAGGGAGCCGTGCAGATACCACAGGGGAGAATTAGTACAGAAGCTAGAGATCTGGAAGAGTGGCGTGGGAGAGAGGGAGGGTGCTGAGATGAGGTCAGAGCTATGTCAGGGAACCAGATCACCAGAACGCAGGTTAAGACTTTGGATTTGCTGAGACAGACCACCACTGGAGCAGAGGAGTGACAGAATCTGACCTCTGTGTCAGAGAATCACTCTACCACTGTAGCAGTGAAGACTAGAGGGGTAAGGGCACAAGCAGGGAGACCAGTCAGGAGGATAAAGTCATAATCCAGGCAAGAGGCAATACCAGGTTAGGCCAAAATAATGCAGTGGAGGGAATTCCCTGGCAGTCCTGTGGTTACGACGCTGTGCCTCCACCGCAAGAGGCAGGGGTTCAATCCCTGGCTGGAGAACAAAGATCAAGGAAGCAGCGCAGCACAGAAAAAAAAAAGTGTGCTGAAGGAGTAAATAAACAAATGTGTTCTTGAACAAGAGCCTTGCCTTTTGCTACTATTTCTACTACCGTTTCTACTAAAGTAGATACACAACACTTTATTGAAAAATGAGACTCACTCAAAAGCAAAAGATTAGGGCAAGAAGCAGAAAAGAATAATGAGGATCGCAGTACAATTTCAGACTAGAATCCACAACTTGGGAAGCAGGTATAAAAGGAGGTAATGGGAGAAACATCTAACTGACTAATTTGTATTTACTAGGCAGGCACAAGGGAAAGAGTATGGGGATGCCCGCACGTGTGCGCATGCGTGCACACACACACACACACACACACACACACACACACACACTTGCTCTCTCTCCCCCCTTCTCTCCCTCACACACACACACACAAAGCCTCAGGAAAGATGCAGATACACAAGGATCACAAATGTCCAGTCAGCTGGATCCATGCACTCGTGGTGACTCTAGAGCAATGCGATACTATACACTCCCCGAGATATGCTACAAAAGGACTCCTCAACCGGCCTGGGCTCCACTGGAAGCTCTTCACCATGTTCTCACCCCTGGGAGTGCCACCTGAGCCTTACTTCCCACTCTGGAGCCTGGGGGAAGGTCCTTTCACCTGCTCCCCTGGGGGCATTTTTACTGACAAACACTCAGGCTACCAGAGTCTCCACTCACTGAGGGTCTTCAATGTCAGTCAATCCCCTCACCTAACCTAGTGAGCTCAAGGATCTGAGGAAATGAGATCCTGGAACCCCATGCCAAGAGAGGCAGGGCTCCTGATGGAAAAGCTCAACAAACAAAACTAAGACCTTTAAGGACAGTTTTGTTCTTTGTTTTTAAAAAGATATATATATATCAGTAACAGTGACAGTGAAGTCGCTCAGTCGTGTCTGACTCTTTGCGACCCCGTGGACTGTAGCCCACCAGGCTGCTCCTCCGTCCATGGGATTCTCCAGGCAAGAATACTGGAATGGGTTGCCATTCCCTTCTCCAGGGGATCTTCCCAACCCAGGGGTCGAACCCAGGTCTCCTGCATTGCAGGCAGAGGCTTTAACCTCTGAACTAGGGAAGAGACATATATATATATATAATAAAAACAGTTTCAATGCACAAGGAAATCTGAGATGATCCAGTCAATACTTACCTTTCTGCCTCAGTAAAAAAGACCCCTGAGGAGCAACTTCAATTTTCCCACACACTGTGATGTCACCCCATGTATAGTCAGTATCACTAGCCTTTCCAGGAGAGTATTTCACATTGCTAGATATTTCAACTGTCTAAAACGCCTGTGTCACACTCCCCTACCCCAGGCCAGGAAGGGCAGAGTACAAGCAAGCCCACCCCTAGTATCTCTCCCTTTCTATAATCACAGAGGCTCCAAAGAAGAAACGGAATGGGTGTAAGAGAGAAGATTTCACTGGAAGTGCTTTAGGAAGGCCCAAGGTGAATACCATGACAAAGATGAATGTCTTAATACCCAATTTAGTGAAATAAAATCTTACTCAAGAAATATGTTTCAGTCTTCTGTAATGTTTATTATAAAATATTAATTGGAAAATATGGCAGATTAAAATATAAACGCAGAAACTTTCTGGCAGTCCAGTGGTTAGGACTCCTTTGCTCCCACTTCAGGGGCACAGGTTCCATCCCAGGTCAGGGAACTAAGAATCCACCATGATGCACAGCTTAGATAAGTAAATAAACAAATAAAGTATATTTATTTGCTCATCTTTGTCAGTCATGATGTAGTCAGTCCATGATCTTGACTGTAGGTATACTGTTGAAATGCAAGCTGTCTTTCATATACTATGCCCACCATGTTTGACCTGTATTTTTCAGCTCTAGTCTTTAAGAAGAAAAACAAAAACCTGAAAACATTCATGAAGTGATCTATATGCAGAGTCCGTCTAGACTTTTAAGACTTCTTTTCCATCTTTTTTAGTTTTCTAATCCATATTAATCGATCAGCAAGTTTGTTTAGTAACTTGAAATTATCGGATCATTCCAAAGCATTTGAAATATTTTTCACAAAACCATTCGTTTTGAACTCAAATTTCACCAACTGACGTCATATTTAATTACACTGCATAATTACAATTTTCAGTGTATTAGAACATATACAGATATAGAGATAAATACAATGCATATATTACAAAAAACATAAATACAGGGATCAATACAACTGGTTGGGAGGCCACGTGGTCTAGAACCTGTCAGGACCAGCAGCTCACAGAGCAGAAGCAAGTGCTCAGTGTATCAAGTGGTTAAAGCAGAGGCTGGGCAAGAGACTGTCCACTGTGCATCAGGTGCACTGTAAGAAATGTTAGTTATCACCAACACCTCAACCTAAAGGTTTTAATTTATCGAAATGTCACCATAATTAGTAAAACATCTATGCAGAGGAATTTTCCTGCTACTGATGTTTGTTTATCAATAGGAAAAGCAGACAGAGATTTGTAGGAAAGAGAACTCATTTTCCTCCTGTTGTTGAGTCTGCCCCTCTAGGCTTCCTGCCTGCCTGTCTCCTTTGTAACTGTATCACAGAGCCTGACATTTAATGAGTGCTCAATAAAGCTGCTCAGTAAACTTGCGAATATGTTCACACACCCCAACCTGGGATCAGTATCTCAGCTGCTATCACTGCTGGCCTATAAATAAAATTTTCTGAGGCTGGAAAAATGGAATGCTAGAAGGTTTGACTCATGGTCTATTATCTGCTAATATTTTCCACCTTTTTCTTTACATTGTATGTATGTTTCTTGACACTGGTTAACTAAAAGAGTCCTATTCATACTTATACTATTATTGTTTTAATGCTAATATTGATAGTATTCTGTAAATTATTCTATCTTGATTAAAGCCATTAGTGCTCATTAAAAAATAAAATTGGGTTGAATGTCCTATTGAGTTTGAATTTCACATTCCCACAATGTGTGGAGGCTAATGCTTCCAGTTTCTGGCACTACTACTGAGAACATAAAAGTTCTCCTGGAACTAACAAATTACTTCCCTTCCAACACAATTATATAATCTGAGAATTGAATGGCACCCTAGAGATTATTCCGTGATCCAAAATCCCTCCCAAGTAAGGGTTCCAATCAAAAACCACTCAACTTTTTGGGACAAGGAGGGATGTTTATCTTTAAATCCTATGTTACAGAATGCTCCACCGATATAGTAGGCTCTTAATACATATTAGTTTAAACAAATCTAAAATACACCCATTTCATTAATTTTATTCTTCCTAGGCTTTAGCTGTATTATCTACTGAATCTGTAATTAAAGATTTGCATGAATCTTCTGCTCATTAACCAATGTTCAAAAAGAAATTCAGTAGAGGAAACTTCGTGATCAAATGTTTTAACATCAATGCTGCTTGTACCGGTACATAATAAACCTTTAACAGAAAATAGAAAACCAAGTCTTCATTACTTTGCTTACGATCCATAAAGGGTTTTCAATTTATCCAAAATATTCACATGTTCTCAATTCCTTATGATGTATTTAACATGTAAAGTTAAATATGATTTATTTAACATGTAAAGTCTTTCATCATTCATACAATTATATACCCTTTTCCTTATAATTGGGGTTCCCACAGATTTAACCATATACTGCAGTAAGACATATTATTATGCTAATTAGTTTTCCCTCCAATTAACAGCCTGTGATCCCATCTGATTTCCCACAATAGGACATGATAATGGAGAGAACAAAGCCTCTGGGGCAGTAAACATCACCAGTCATTTTACTTTTGCAAGTCTGTATTCCAAAACAGTACACAATTTACAGCAATGCACTGCCTAGCAGCTATTACAATGCATCAGGTTTGAGTACTTACACAATATATTCTTGGACACAAAGTATACATTTCCAAATCTAGTTTCCTACTGTTTCGCTGAAAGGGAACACACAAAATCTCTCAACAGAACAATTACAGTGCTTTTATTAACTTTTTTTTTCCCCAGGCAATAAATTTCCACTTCCTCCTAAATATCTTTGGACAGCAACTTCTGGCAACCCATCTGTCTTTCATCACAGCTTCTTTTCATAACTAACGGGTCAAGTTCTTTTCTCTGCATTTCAACACGATGTACTGTACTTGCAGCCCTGCCACGATAGCCCACTGCTGCATGCTGGAATACAGCATATTGAATTTCACTGTCCTTCATTGTTTCCAGTTTAACTGCCATTTTACCACCATACACACGAGAGGAACGCGTTCCCACAGGCATCTTATGAATTTCCAAAGCAGCTATTCTTTGAGGATTTACCAAAAAAAAAAAAAAAAAAACTGCCTTCTCTGAATTCCCTTTATCACCAGAGAAACGGCTTTGAGGAGTTTAGAGATTTTTTTTTTTAAGTATCCTATGCAAAAAGAAACTGATTCTAAGCATTTCTATTTTGCAAGCAAATTTAATCCTACAGATCTTCCTAGGGCAATGGAGGAATGTCCGGGCAAAAAAATCTTAAAAGACCGATTTTGGCTTTCCCAATTAAAATGAAAAAATTTTCAACCCACAAAGATTATCTTATCAAATTGTCCTTTCTTCTCAGGCTTATACCATATGGACTACCCAGCGCAGTGGCAAATAAACAACTGGCTTTGGCTTTTGCACAACGCCCTAAATCTTCTAAGACTCCCCCCACCGCCTCGGGCTCCCAGACAGACATAATCCCTCGGCAAACCCCGAACCTGCCAATGAAGTGGATGCTTTCTCCGCCACAAAGGGCCGGCCCCGCGCCGCGTGCACGGCGGCTCTTGCACACACACGTGCCGGGCTGGCCTGACACAAGCGCGGGGCTGCCCTCCCCGGACCCCAAGCCGCAAGCCGGGCCCGGACGCCGCGCGCTCTCCCGGGCCGCCGCCTTCTGCCCGCCGCCCCTCTCTGCTCAGTGACAGGAGGCCCGCTCGCGAGTGCCCCGGCCGCGAGCTGCCGTCCCCGGCGGCCCGAACCTCAGACCGCTTCCCCTCCGCCCCCCGCACTCGGGCCTCCCCCTCGCCCTCGCCTCNCTACTCCGTTACACGGCCCCGCCGCTGGCTCGCCGCGGCCGCCTCATTCCCCCCGGCCGAGGCCCCGCTCCGCCGCCGCCGTCACGGCTGCCGTCGCCGCCGCCGCCGCGGCCGCCGCCCCCTCTGCCGCCGCCACCCCCGACGACGACCGCGCCGCCATCTTGGGCGCGCTGCGTCAGCGGCGTAAGGCCGCGCCGGCTTGCGGGACGGCCGCGCGCTCGCGGCGCCGGCCGCGTTCGGGAATCGCGCCCTCCCAGTCCGCGCGGCGTAAACGAGCGTCTGAGATGGGAGGGCGCCGCGGCTCGACGCGGCCACTACGCCAGTAGCGTAGGGGCGGGGCCTGGGAGCCGCTCGGAGAGGAAGCGGAGGGGGAGAGGGTGCGGGTGCTGGGCTGCCCCTCTCAGCTAAGAAGGCGGAAGCGAGAATTTGCCCAAGGTCACGCCGCCTGGTCCTTGGCCTTGCCCATCCATCCGGGAGCGGGTGAGAGGGAAGGTCTAGAGGTAAAAAAGTAGGATGCAGTTAAACGCAATGGAGAGGGCAACCCGAGATGCCTGGGATTAAGCACTGCACGGAACGGGGCAGAAGGTGGTGCCCATTGCCGTGACATCCAGGATCTCTGACAGTCTGTGGGCTGGGACATGAAGTTCATTGAAAGGACAGGTATTTTATCTTACATCTCTTTATCGTGCAAAAAGGCAAATGCTTCCTCTTTAGGTATACAGGAGGGCTAGAAAGGAGTGAGAAAGACAGTGTGCAAATGAGAAGGCATCATCATTTGGGCAGTAAAAGAGGATACACTGTGGATGCCAAATAGATTCTCCAGGGAAAGACATACAGCCAGACGCCCTCCAGCAAGGTAAAAGGAGTGTGACTTGTGAAAGTTCTTAATAGCCCACACCGAAAGTAGTCCATGTGGATGCCCCAAAGGTTCTGAAAATCCTGTGTGGGATTTGTTTGTGAATTGCTTATTACCGCCCCACCCCCGCCTTTTTTTTTTTTTTTCTTTTTTTGAATTTGGGTGTATTTAGCATAGTCCAACCCACTCCAGTGTTCTTGCCTGGAGAATCCCAGGGACAGGGGAGACTGGTGGGCTGCCGTCTATGGAGTTGTACAGTCAGACACGACTGAAGCGACTTAGCAGCAGCAGCAGCATAGTCCAAAAATGTCAGGATTTGAAGCCAGTTCAGTTCAGTTCAGTCCCTCAGTCGTGTCCGACTCTGCGACCCCATGAATCGCAGCACACCAGGCCTCCCTGTCCATCACCAACTCCCGGAGTTCACTCAGACTCACGTCCATTGAGTCCGTGATGCCATCCAACCATCTCATCCTCGGTCGTCCCTTTCTCCTGCCCCCAATCCCTCCCAGCATCAGGGTCTTTTCCAATGAGTCAACTCTTCGCATGAGGTGGCCAAAGTACTGGAGCTTCAGCTTTAGCATCATTCCTTCCAAAGAAATCCCAGGTTGATCTCATTCAGAATGGACTGGTTGGATCTCCTTGCACTCTCAAGAGTCTTCTCCAACACCACAGTTCAAAAGCGTCAATTCTTTGGCGCTCAGCCTTCTTCACAGTCCAACTCTCACATCCATACATGACCAAGGAAAAACCATAGCCTTAACTAGACGGACCTTTGTCAGCAAAGTAATGTCTCTGCTTTTGAATACACTATCTAGGTTGGTCATAACTTTTCTTCCAAGGAGTAAGCATCTTTAATTTCATGGCTGCAGTCACCATCTGCAGTGATTTTGGAGCCCAAAAAAATAAAGT
The DNA here is from genome assembly GCA_006408695.1 of Aepyceros melampus. Classification (NCBI taxonomy): domain Eukaryota; kingdom Metazoa; phylum Chordata; class Mammalia; order Artiodactyla; family Bovidae; genus Aepyceros; species Aepyceros melampus. The sequence goes on along the minus strand of SJXQ01010874.1, from coordinate 292,309 downwards.
CTGACACTGTTTCTACTGTTTCCCCATCTATTTCCCATGAAGTGATGGGGCCAGATGCCATGATCTTCGTTTTCTGAATGTTGAGCTTTAAGCCAACTTTTTCACTCTCCTCTTTCGCTTTCATCAAGAGGCTTTTTAGCTCCTCTTCACTTTCTGCCATAAGGGTGGTATCATCTGCCTATCTGAGGTTATTGGTATTTCTCCCAGCAATCTTGATTCCAGCTTGTGTTTCTTTCAGTCCAACATTTCTCATGATGTACTCTGCATAGAAGTTAAATAAGCAGGGTGACAATATACAGCCTTGATATACAACAAACCTAAATTGGAATTCACTTACATAATTTATACCCCTCTAAAATAGAAATAAATGCATTTGACACCTGGCACATAGTAGTCACATAATACATTATAACTACAAACATACCTGGATTTATTTTACTTTGTTTTTGTCTTTCTACAAATTGATGGACTGTGGCAATCCTGCATTGAGCAACTTTTTTCCAACAGTATTTGCTCACTTATCTCTGTGTCACATTTTGGCAATTCTTAAAATACTGCAAGCTTTTCATTATACTATGATCAGTGATCTTTGAAGTTACTGTCATAATTTGCTGAAGGCTCAGATGATGGTTTGCATAGTGAAGTCGCTCAGTCGTGTCCGACTCTTTGCGACCCCGTGGACTGTAGCCCACCAAGCTCCTCTGTCCATGGGATTCTCCAGGCAAGAGTACTGGAGTGGGTTGCCATTTCCTTCTCCAGGGGATCTTCCCGACCCAGGGATCGAACCCAGGTCTCCCGCATTGATGGTTTGCATTTTTTAGTAATGAGGTTTTTCTCTTTTTTGGTTGCAGTGGTCTTCAGTGCTGCTCACAGGCTTTCTCTAGTTGCAGTGAGCAGGGGCTACTCTCTTGCTGTGGTGTCTGGGCTTCTTAACTGCAGTGGCTTCTCTTGTTGCAGAGCACAATGCTTCCCTGGTGGCTCAGATGGTAAAGAATCTGCCCGCAATGTGGGAGACCTGGGTTTGATCCTTGGGTTGGGAAGATCCCCTGGAGAAGAGAATGGCTACTCATTCCAGTATTCTGGCCTGGAGAATTCCATGGACTGCATAGTCCATGAAGTCGCAAAGAGACACAACTGAATGGCTTTCACTTTTTCTTGTTGCGCAGCACAGGCTCTAGAGCTTGGGCTCAGTATTTGTGGCTCATGGGCTTAGTTACCTCATGGCATGTGGGATCTTCCTGGAGGAGGGATCAAACCTGGTCAATATCCCTTGCATTGCAAGGTGGATTCTTAACCACCGGACCACCAGGGAAGCCCATGAAGTACCTTTAAATTAAGGTATATGCATTGTTTTTTAGACATAATGCTATTGCCCACTCCAGTACTCTTGCCTGGGAAATCCCATGGACAGAGGAGCCTGGTAGGCTACAGTCCATGGGGTTGCAAAGAGTCGGACATGACTGAGCGACTACTTTACTTTATTGCACACTTAATAGATTATAGTATAGTATAAACATTTGCACTAGGAAAACAAAAGTTCCTATGACTTTTGCAATATTTGCAATCTTGCAAAATTGCTTTATTGCATGGCCTGGAACTGAACCAGCAATATCTCCGAGGTTTGCCTGTGACGTTATTGGCATTTCACTAAGCCCTGGACACAGAAGATATGGAATTTCAGTTAGTTGTAGTTAATCTTCACAGATTAACAGAATTCCCCAAATCCTGGTCATTTTGGTTGTCTTTCTAGCTTCCTCCTCTGCCACTTTGTCTCTAATTTATTTTTTTAAATATTTATGTCTTTGGGTGCCTCACGTAACATGTGGGCTTCTCATTGTGGTGTGTAGGCTCCGTAGTTTGTGGCATGCAGCTTAGTGCCCCATGGCATGAGGCATCTTAGTTCTCTGACCAGGGTTTAAACCTGACCAGGAATCAAACCCATGTCTCCTGCGTTAGAAGGCGGATTCCTAACCGTGGGACCATGAGGGAAGTCCCAAACACCCCAATTTTTAAAAATGAAACATGTAATTGAACAGATACTTCACAAAATAAGACCCGAAAATGCCCAAGGAACACACAGAAAAGTGCTTAAGATCATTATTATTAGGTAACTATAAAACTACAATGAGATGCAATGTCACACTTATTAGAATGAATAAAATCCAAAAGACTTGCAACACTAAATGTCGGCTAGGATGTGAGCAACTGAAACTCTGATACAATGGTTGTGTGCCAGCTGTACAATGAAACACCACTCTGAAGAAACTTTTAGAAAATTCTTACTAAGTTAGACCTAACCTGCTGCTGCTGCTGCTGCTGCTGCTAAGTCGCTTCAGTCGTGTCCGACTCTGTGTGACCCCATAGACGGCAGCCCACCAGGCTCCCCCGTCCCTGGGATTCTCCAGGCAAGAACACTGGAGTGAGTTGCCATTTCCTTCTCCAATGCATGGAATTGAAAAGTGAAAGTGAAGTCACTCAGTCGTGCCCGACTCTTAGCGACCTCATGGACTGCAGCCCACCAGGCTCCTCCGTCCATGAGATTCTCCAGGCAAGAGTACTGGAGTGGGGTGCCATTGCCTTCTCCGAGACCTAACCTATGACCCAGCAATTCCATTCCTAGGCATTTACTCAACAGAAGTGAAGATAAATGTCCACAAAAACTTATAATAATGTTTATGGCAGCCTTATTTGTAATAACCCCAAACCGGAAGTAGCCGATGTGTCATAAGGAAAATAAATAAATGATGATATATTCGTGCAATTGAATACTACTCAATCATAAAACAGATTACTGACACATGCAATAATATGGATGAATTCCAAAAACATTATAAGTGAAAGAAGCTACTCATTTTGAAAAGTGTATGTTGGGAACTCCTTGTCAGTCAGTCCAGTGGTAGGACTCTGGGCTTTCACTGCAGGGGCGCAGGTTTTGATCCCTGGTTGGGAAACCAGGATCCCACAGTCAGGCAGTATGGCCAAAAAAAAGTGTATATTATATATATATATATATATATATCCATTTCTATAAAATATAAATACAGACCAAACGAATCTGTGATGATAGAAATCTGATAGTGGTTGTAGGAGGGCTGAGGAAGGAATTGTCTGGAAAAGGGCAGAAAAAACATCCTGGGGGTATAAAAATGTTTTATGTCGTGTTTTAGGCAGCGATTATACAGGAATATGCAGTTATCAAAACTCATTGAACTGAATATCTAAAACCTGTGCATTTTATTATATGTTCATTATGTTTTAGTTCAAAAGGTTAAAAATCATTGATTTTCAATATCCTAGGAGAAAACAATGAGAAAATAAAATTAAAATACAGTTCCATTTAAAACACCATAAGAATCCTTAGGAATAAATTTAACAAAACATTTTCCACTAAACATTATAAACATTATAAAACATTTGTTCTGTTGAGAGAGACTGAAGAAGATCTAAATGAATGGAGAGATAAACCGTATTAATCCATTGAAAGATTTGAGAGTGTTAAGAAGTTAATCCTCCCCAACTTGATCTGTATATTCAAAGCAGTCCCAATCAAAGTCATGCCCACATTGTAATCCCCAGAACTTACATAGAAAAGGGGACCCTCCAGATGTGATTAAGGATCTCAAGATGGGGATATTAGCCTGCATTATCTGGGTGGGTCCAAAGTAATCAAAAGTGTCCTTAGAAGGGAAGGAAGGAGACAGGAGAGCCAGAGACAGAGAAGATGGTGTGATGGCAGCAGTAGACGTCAGCGGGAGAGAGATTTAAAGATGCTGGTTTTAAGATGTTGGAAGGGGCCATAGAAGGCCAGTGGCCTCCAGAAGCTAGAGAAAACAAGAAAAGAGATTGTCCCCAAAGCAGCAGGAACAACTCTCCTGACCCACTTAGGACCTCTGACCCCTGAAACAGTTAAGATATTAACATAAATGTGTGTTGTTGTTTTTCTTTTTTGGCTATGCCCCGTGGCATATGGAATGTTGGTTCCCTCACCAGGGATCCTCCCCTACGTTGGGAGCGTGGAATCTTAACCCCTGGACCACCAGGGAAGTCCCTAAATTTGTGTTGTTTTCAGTTCAGTTCAGTCGCGCAGTCGTGTCCGACTCTTTGCGACCCCATGAATCGCAGTACGCCAGGCCTCCCTGTCCATCACCAACTCCCGGAGTTCACTCAGACTCACGTCCATTGAGTCTGTGATGCCATCCAGCCATCTCATCCTCGGTCGTCCCTTTCTCCTCCTGCCCTCAATCCCTCCCAGCATCAGGGTCTTTTCCAATGAGTCAACTCTTCGCATAAGGTGGCCAAAGTACTGGAGCTTCAGTTTTAGCATCATTCCTTCCAAAGAAATCCCAGGGTTGATCTCCTTCAGAATGGACTGTGTTGTTTTAGACCCCTTAATATGTGTGGATTTGTTATAGCAGCAATAGGAAATGAATACACCTGGCAAAAAGTGAAAACATGTGTCCACAAAAAGACTTGTACCAAATGTTCACAGCAGCTTTAATTCATAATAGCCAAACAACACAGATGTCCATCTGTGATGTGGGGGCGTTCGGGGGTGGTGTGGGAAGGGGTGCAGTGGTGGATTAACTAAAAAGAGAATTTTACGGGAAAGTGACAAGTTCTGCATCTTGATAGGGATGTTGGTGCCCTCCAGGCAAAAACCAAGCATATACCAGTGGTTGAATAAGCTGGGGTTTTTGCTTCTTTCAGTAATGGAGAACACATACCAGGGAGGAGCCTAGGGCGTCTCAGGTGTTAAAAACAACTTAGGTTAGGTGATTTGGGGCAGGTAAATGGCAACCCACTCCAGTACTCTTGCCTGGAAAATTCCATGGACTGTACTGGTACAAAAGCAGTTGTCTCTCTATCAGCTAGGAGAGAGGTGTGTTTTATATTTACTGGTTTACTGTGAACTTGTTTTTCTCTGTGCTTAGACAAGATTATAGGACTTCCCTCATAGCTCAGTCGGTAAAGAATCTGCCTGCAATGGAGGAGACCCAGGTTCAATTCCTGGGTCAGGAAGATTCCCCTGGAGAAAGAAATGTCAATCCACTCCAGTATTCTTGCCTGGAAAATCCCATGGACAGAGGAGCCTGGCAGACTACAGTCCATGAGGTCACAGAAACCAGACATGACTTGTGACTAAACTACCACCACCACAGACACAACTATAAAGTTTTTTGACTTTGAGTCACAGTGTCACCTTCTCTGATGCTGATGTTAGATGACATTGTTTATATCCAACAGGAGAGTGACTTGGCCTCACTGTGAGCGCCAGGCAACTACCAGCATGCCAAAGCCTGCTTGTAAGGGTCAGGCCAGTTCCTGAATGTCAGGGGCTGCTTTTCTCTTTCTCAGGCAAGTGAATTAATGATTGGATCCATTTGTCAAAAGGATAGAGTTAGGGTTTGCATATTACATTGTCAGTTGGTCCTCAAATGCCTCTATAAAGAAAATAAAAATGAATAAATTGCAGTACATCAACACAGTCGAATACTACTCAGCAATAGAAAGGAATAAACTACCTATACAGGCAACATCATGGATGAATCTCAGAGCCATATGCTGAGCAAAATAAGCCAGACACAAAGGAGGACGTACTGAATGGTCCCAGTGTTCTTTAATGTATATATGTGTGTGTATATGTGTATATTTATATGACTGCACCAGGTCTTAGTTGCAGCTTGTGGGATCTAGTTCCCTGACCAGGGGTTGACCCCGGGCCCTCTGCATTGGGAGCATGAAGTCTTAGCCACTGGACCGCCAGGGAAGTGCTCTGGTTCCAGTTTCCTGATATTCTGGGGAAGATACAAGTATGAAGGAAGTGTTGGCCACAGAGGGGCAGCACAGCGGACCTTTCTAGGGTGATGGAAAGGTACTATAGCTTTGCTGTGGTGGTAGTTACATGCCTGTGCTTAGTCGCTCAGTCACAGCTGACCCTTTGTGACCCTCTAGACTAGCCCACCGGCTCCTCTGTCCATGAGGATTCTCCAGAAAAGAATACTGGAATGGGTTGCCATGCCCTCCTCCAGGGGATGTTCCCAACCCAGCGATCGAACCCAGGTCCCCAGCATTGTAGGAGTATTCTTTACCATCTGAGCCACCAGGGAAGCCCAAGAATACTGGAGTGGGTAGCCTTTCCCTTCTCCAGGGGAACTTCGTGACTCAGGAATTGAACCAGGGTCTCCTGCATTGCAGGCGGATTCATTACCTGCTGAGCTACCTGGGAAGCCTGGTTACATGCCTATTTTTATCAAAACTCAGAACTGTATCCCTGAAACGGGTGAATTTTACTGCATGTAAACGTGACTAGAAAATTACCAAGTTCGGAGTAAGTGAGTATAGGGATCAATGTGACAAGTGTGGCAGATTGTTGGCTGTTGAAGCTTGGTGGTGGGTATATGGTAGCTTACTACACTTTTGTGTTTATCTTTGAAATTTTCAATATTTTTTTATTTTAATGGAAAGGGAAATCTCTGTATGATGACGGCAAAGATGTCAGAGTCATTTGACTGTTCGTTCCTCCCCCCTCCAGTCCCCTTTCCTGTACTTTCTCTGCATATTAATGAGCTGATGACCCTAGATTCTCAAACTGACCTCCTGCCTCTCCTGCGCTGAAATAAACTAGAACCATTTACTTTGAAATTTCTTGCTGGTCCTCTTCAGAAATTTTTAATACCATTTGATTTGTGACTTTTACAAGTTTTGCTCCATTTTGAGGTCCCTTAATTCCCTGAGCTTGGGGATCCTTTCCCACTTAATATGTATTTTTATTTATTATCTTTCCTTTAATATGTATTTTTAAAGATGCCCTTCTCACAATGGCCTCTTTGATATGTCAGTAAACCATGCAGGGCTTATTTTTTTTAAGTGGCTGTTCTTTTGGATTTGTGCCATGCATTTATCACGGGCTTCCAATAAAGCACTTTTAATAGAAATGGGCTCCAGGCTTTCTATGGGCTGTAACTTTTTCAACAATTCCTTTCATTCTCCCCCTGCTAATGCCCTCATTCTGTCCTGGTTTCTCTTTCTAACACTGAGCAATCCAGTGATGGATCTCCCCCTCCCATTCCCGTTAGCAAGCTGAATGTGTATTGTGGTCACTATTGACTGAGTGGCTCACCCGTGACCTCTAAGTGGCCCAGTGTGGCCACTGCACAGACCTGGATTCCGTTTACAATTTCCTGCAGTGGGGTATTAATTTCCGGTATTAATGTTTGCCAAGCATCCAGCACTCCTGGCTACACCAATCCTCACCATTACGTTGTTAACTACTCACTATCAATCTTATAAAATCCCAACTTTCACACCTATTAGAGTGGCTAGAATAAAAAGACCAAACAGCCCAAGTTTCAGTGAAGATGAAAGCAATTCAAAGTCATATGCTACCAGTGGGAAATGTAAAATGGTGCAGCCACTTGGGAAAACAGTTTAGCCATTCCTCAAAAATGTCACAAAGTTGCTATGTGGTCTAGCAACTCCATCCCTAGGTATGTACCCAAGAGATGTAAAACTATGTGTCCTCACAAATGAACATGAATGTTCACTGTAGCATTAGTCACAATTCCCAAAGGCCCACTAATAGGTAAGTGGATTAAAAATGGTGCTGTATCCCTGCAATGGAATATTACTTTGCAACAAAAAGGAGCTTGATACCAGGCAATGACTGTGATGAATCTCAATGTGGCTAAGAAGCCAGCCTATAGAAAAGTGCATATTGTGTAACCCCATCTTTATAAAACTCTAGAAAATGCAAACTAACCTATATTGACAGCAGATCAGGCACAAAGGCTGGGGATGGGGCGAGGGATTACCAGTCATTATATTGATTTCATGGGCTTATACATATGTCAAAATTTATCAGACTGTACACTCTAAATAAGGACATATCTCCTTTTTACCCCTTCACAGACACTGAGTTGTTTATTTTTAATAAATTGAGAGTTGGTGGCAACCTGGCATCAAGCAAGTCTATATGTGCCATTTAAAATTTTTATTATTATTTAAAAAAAAAGTATTTGGCTGCACCAGGTCTTAGTTTTGGCACTTAGTTGTAGCATCTAGTTTCCTGTCCAAGGATTGAACCTGGGCCCCTTGCATTGGGAGTACCACGTCTTGGCCACTGGACCACCAGGGAAGTCACAGTGCCATTTCTTAAAATCAAATTTTATTGGAGTTGAAGGCAATGGCACCCCACTCCCGTACTCTTGCCTGGAAAAGTCCCATGGACGGAGGAACCTGGTGGGCTGCAGGCCATGGGGTCGCTAAGAGTCGGACACGACTGAGTGACTTCACTTTCACTTTTCACTTTCATGCATTGGAGAAGGAAATAGCAACCCACTCCAGTGTTCTTGCCTGGAGAATCCCAGGGACGGGAGCCTGGTGGGCTACCGTCTATGGGGTCGCACATAGTCAGACACGACTGAAGTGACTTAGCAGCAGCAGCAGCATAGTTACAATAGTTGTGTTAGCTTCCATTGTACAGCAAAGTAAATCAGCTGTATGTATACATACATACATATATGTGTACATACATGCATATAACCATTCTTTTTCAGATTTTCTTCCCATTTAGGTCACTACAGGGCACTGAGTCCCCTGCGCTGTACAGTAGGTTCTCATTCGTTATTTTATACATCGAATCAGTGGTAGATATACGTCAATCCCAATCTCCCAACTCATCCAGGCCTCTCCCTTTCCTCCCTCTGTGTCCATACACTTACTCTCTATGTCTGTGTCTCTGTTTCAGTTTTGCGAATAAGATCATCTGTCATCTACCATTTTCCAGCAGCATTTGCTCACTTCATATCTCTGTTATATTTTGTTAATTCTTGCAATATTTCAGACTTTTTCATTATTATTTGTTATGCTGATCTGTGATCTTTGATGTTACTATGACTCGCTGAAGGCTCAGATGGTAGTTAGCATTTCTCAGCAATAAAGCATTTTTAAATTAAGATATGTATATTGTTTTTCAGACATAATGCTGTAACACACAACAGAGCATCATAACTTATACACAGGAAATAAAGAATTCGTGCGACTCCTTTTACTGCAATTCACTCTACTGCAGAGGTCTGAAACTAAACCAGCCATATCTTCAAAGTCTGCCTGTATGTGCACTTTATGTCAATTATACCTCAATAAAGCTGAAAAAAGAATAAAAATAGGGACTCCCCGGCAGTCCGGTGGTTAACACTTCACCTTCCAGTGCAGGGGCACAGGTCTCCATTCCTGGCTGGTAAACTAAGAGCCCACACTCCACTCAATGTAACCAAAACTAAGAAGAAGGAATAAAAGGAATACAAACTGCTGGGCGTGGGGAAGGGAGCCCCAGGCCGCATCTCCGGTTACTCTGTGGATCAGCGCCTAGGCCGGCCTCATGCCACTCTAAACTGATGGAGCTCAGATGCTCGCAGTGGCCCACTGTGGGAGGCCTTCCTCTTGATAACGTTTGCTCCCCTCATCCCCAGAAGCCACCAGTTCAATTCCAACCCCAGCCACTGGGCCACTTACTGTATATTTCTAGGCCTGCCTTCCCAGTGCCAGCAGTCCCTCCATGGTCAGGATGTATCAGTGTCACATTCGCCTCTGCATTCCCAGTCTAGGTTCCTGCAGAGACTTTTTTTTTTTGGCTGCACCACACAGCAGGATAAGGAAATGGCAACCCACTCCAGTATGCTTGCCTGGAGGATTCCATGGACAGAGGAGCCTGGCAGGCTACAGGGCACGGAATCACAGAGTTGGACATGACTGTAACTCACACACACACACACACAGCAGAAATGTGGGGTCTTCGTTCCTCAATCAGAGACTGAGCCCAAGCCACCTGTCTTAGAAGTGTGGAGCCTTAACTACTGGACAACCAGGAAGTCCCTTCTGCAAAGATCGTTTTTTTTCACCAGTGTCCTTTCTACAGAAGGGGATAGCTCTTCGGAGACCACTCCTGCCAGGACATCATTCACACAGCAAACAATTGTAAAGTAGCTACTACTCAGTATGAGACCCTGGGCTGAGACCCGGGGCTAAGACCCTGGACAATGTTGTGTCACAGGAAAATGGTCTAGCACCTGAGCAGCTTCCACACAGCCTGGAGAACTTCAGCGCCCAGGGCATACCAGGGGAAACCCCTAACTGGACTTTGCAGCAGGGTGGGTTCTACCAGGAAAGGCTTCTCAGATGACATAATTTAATCTGAAGAATGAACAAGACCCCTGAGTGGATGGTGGGAGAATTTCCACCCCCATGGAATACCACAAGCAAAAAAGCCTGAAGTTGAGAAAGGGCGTCAGTGTAGCTGGATTCTGGAATTTGGAACTTTGCTTTGGTCGACAGATGAACCTGTTAGGCCATGCACGGAGCCTGTCATTGCCTAGATTCTAGAAGGCTCTGGAAGGCAACATGGAACTTTGGAAGGATTTTAAGATGAAGAGTACCTTTGTTTACATGTGTCTCTCAAAACTAACTGTGACTAAGGGTGAGGAGAGTAGTGGAAATCAGAGCAAAGCTACAGGCCTCAGGGCACTGCACTGGTTCTAGGGGAGGTCCACAGTAGTACGAAGCGAGGAGCAGAAAGGGCTGGGGCTGTGGGGTGTCTTGCAGTCCTGCCTCCACACCCAGCGTCATCACCTACTGCCAGCAGACCACCGAATAATCTCCTGAGACTTGGTCCTGAAAGCCCACTCTAAAAAAAGTCACTGATCCAACTTCTGAGAGCCAAGAGTACTTTATGTTCATTGAAAACTTAGGCAGACCAGGTCTCAGGACAGATTAAACCAGGTCTCCATCTGTGGGCTTTGAGAAAACAGGTCTCCATCTGTGGGCTTTGAGACAATTGGTCTAATACTGCTCTCAGCGAGACTTTCTCCCAGGCCTTAGAACTGATGAGTGCATTCTGAGGCAGACAAGGAGCCTGTGAGCCCGCATTGCTGTGGGGCTACTCCAGGCTGCATTCCCAAAGCTTGGAAACACCCTGGGCACAGGTGTCTCTCGTCTCTCAGTCCTCAGCCGGTCTGGCTTCTGGAGACGAGGGCAGAATTGGGGAATTCCTAGGGCCCACACTGCCCTGCTGGAGGCCAGGCCAGGCACTCACGTAGTGAGGGTCCAGGCGGGCCCTCATGTCTTCAGGCCCAGAGGATGTATCCTTCTCAAAAACATTTTCATCTCCCAGCATCTAACATAGGCATGTGGCAGCTGCTTCTCGAAGGTTCATTTATTAATCAAACCAAAGTCTGGACTTCTAGAGAAACACAGATGCTTAAAGTGTTATTGGCACTCCCTGTAAGGGGACTGTATTTTTCAGGGAAAGGGGAATTGTGTCCATATAGGGAAGTTTGTATTAGGAAAATGTGCCTTCAGCTGTCAGCTTCAAAAATCCCTTAAAAATCCTCTGGAGCCTGTTTTGGTGGTAGCGGTGGTGGGGATTAGCTAGTGAGCCAAATATGGGGCTGGTGGGCAGGTGCCAGGCTTTCATGGGCCTCAAAACCAACCCTGGAAGAAAGGCTCAATCTTCTCCAAAGCTTCCACCCAGTGATGGATGTCCCCAGGGGGGCCTGCGCCCCTGTACTCCATCCACCTCAAGTGACCTTCTCAGGCACTTGTATTAGCAAATATTTGTTTTTCCCAAACTTAATTTTTTAAAAACCTCAATTTTTATTATTTAGTTGTGGCATGTGGGATCGAGCCCCCTGCATTGGGAGCACTGAGGTTTAACCACTGGACCACCAGGGAACCTGGCACCCCCTAACATTTTTGTTCTCCAGTCCTGATTGGTCTCACCATCAGCCCCCTCACGGGACACATGCACCTCTGGGTCACTTCAGCCTTCACTCACTCACCACTGCCTCTACCCTTCCTTTGTCTGGACTAACAATTTGCCACCTATACAGTATCTGGTATTATGGTCTCAATATAGAGCTTTGGTTTTGCTTTCCTAACTGAACAGTGAGGTCCTTAAAGGAAAATTTCAAGCCTTTCAAGCCTTCCCAGAGCATCTATCAGCATCGATCCCCAAGCAGCTAATCAGTGACTATTGATAGGCAGGGGTCACTCAATTTTCCAACATAGGGGAAGGGAGGAGGGAGACCGGCAGGCAGCAAAACACCTCCAACTGTGGATTTTTATCTGTAGTCTCTGACTCTACCCTGTAGATGCCTCGGGTTTTCCCAGAGTGCATGGGTGATCTTGGAGAACACACTCTGGAATGAATTTAAATCACGAGGGAAAGGGCTGGCAAAGAGCCCAAGCTGAGAAAGTGACATTTTAGGGCCAGAAAATCACCAAGGCTATAGAGGAAACCCATCTGCTCCCTTGCTGGCCTCGGCGGGAAACAGTAAAGCTGAGAGCTAACATTTCACAGCAGAATCCAGGTTAAACAATCACAAGGCGTGCGAACACAGGCAACCACTTGACATCGCTCGCGCCAGCAGAAAAATTGGATAAAAAGCAATCTTTGGCAAGGCAGCCAAGGCTGCTCTGAAACAGCTTCCCCCAACACTGCCGCTCTGCCAAGGCAAGCTTCTGCTCATCGGTGGTTCGGAATACAAAGTTCACCTCCCAGGGCTGAGAGCACTCAGCTGCTGTCGGCTGCCACCCTGTGGTCTAAATTACAACAGCCTGTCAAGACTGAAATTGGTGGTTCAGCTTTTAGTTCAGTTCAGTTGCTCAGTGTCCAGCTCTTTGCAACGCCACGGAATGCAGCATGCCAGGCTTCCCTGTCCACCAGGTCAGTGATGCCATCCAACCATCTCATCCTGTCGTCCCCTTCTTCTCCTGCCTTCAGTCTTTCCCAGCATCAGGGTCTTTCCCAATGAGTCAGTTCTTGGCATCAGGAGGCCTAAGTATTGGAGCTTCAGCCAACAGGTGAACAGATATGGCTTTGTGGTTGCCAGCGCAGAACCACTGACGCAGCTCAAGAAACTGCTTCCAGTGTCACCTGGCTATCACTCTCCCTCTCCATGTAAAGCTGCAGAAGCCCACCAATGATCCCCACGTTCTCATACCCCTAAAAATCCATTTCCAGCTAGTCTTGCTGGCTTTCCTTACCTTGGTGGGCCTGCTGGCTGACCCAGAGTTGCTCCTCAAAAGCTGACCCCTGCGCAGGAAGTGCTGATTATAACTACCACAGTCCTTATTTGATGTGCAAAGCGAAGTCGGCATCTCACCCAACAAACCTGCCTGTAAGCCCATGCCCCCTGGCACTGTGCCAGGCAGGTGATGTTTGTAGTGCAGGACCACAGCAATTGTCCCATCAATCCTCTCTGGGTACTTACAAGATGGCACTCTGGTTAGAGGACTCTGCACTTTCATTGCCCTGGGCCCGGGTTCATTCCCTGGTGGGGGAGTGAATTTTCTGCACGCCAGGCAGGGTGGTCAAAATGGGAAAAGGTGACATCTGGCCTCACCAAGAATAAACACCATTCACTCATGTCGTCTTATGCTGGGTCACCACCAACAAACTTCAGGAAAACAGTGCATTCCCTGTTTTGCAGGAACCCTGGGACAGCAAGAACTCCAGGTGTCTATTATTTTTCTGATTATGCAGATAAAAAATCCCAGGTGGGGTAAGGGGGCTTCAGATGGCTGAGCAGTCCTTTTGGAATGTTTTTGTGTTTTTCTGTTTCTTATAAACCCCGAGCTTTGAAGATTAGTAATTCCAGCACCAACTGAACAGCAGCTTTCCCACCAGCGAAGCCAAGCCAGCACTGTCGGTCTGGTCAAGACGCTCAACTTTCCCACAACCTCCCAGAATGGTGATCACACTGGACAGGACTCTACAGGGAGCAAGTGCTGGAACAGGGAGGGCCCGGGTCAAAGCCAAGCACTACAGCTCGCACAGTGACAAGTGATGTCACCCTGTAAAATGACAATTCCCAAAACCAATACGGTCCTGCCCCACTTACACTCTAACCCTTAAACCTGAACCATTCCTGTTTAGGCTACATAATGCAAACAAAACAGGGCACACAAGATTAATTTTTTCTGTTTACAGGTTTATTCAACATAAAACAACCCCTTTCAACTTTACTGAGGCGGCTGACCACGTCCACGACCAAATCCGCCTCTCTGCAAGAGAAAGTACATATCAGCATCAGTGGTGTGCCGGGCACTGGAAAGGCTCCCAAATGTAAGGGCTCAGGGGATCAACCCTGCCTCTTAGACTCTGGGGTCACCTCTGTAAACTGGGAGTAAGGACACCCACTCTGGAGCGTGCCCATATACACACATGGAAGCACCTAGCAACAGGACATGATCCTGTGTCACCACATACACTTTTTCATAAAGGAGACCTAGAGAACAATCGTGTCCCGTCAAAAGCTGCTCAGGGGCAGCAGCTGTCCTGACAGTGATTCACCATGCTGGGGCTGAACACTCTACTTGGATTAATTAATCTCACAATTAGCTCAAGATAGGTATGACCACCAGCTCTATTTTATACACGGGGAACTGGGGTCTAGAGCCTGCTCAATCTCTAGTGTCCAGTTCTCAGCTCAGTTCACGAAACTAACCCGGGGGGATAACGCTGACCATTACTGAACAGGGTAGCCTGGTGGGCTGCCGTCTATGGGGTCGCACAGAGTCGGACACGACTGAAGCGACTTAGCAGTAGCAGCAGCATTACTGAACTAGAAAATACCACTGTGCCTCATGGACTGTTGATTTGTGAGACTTTCAGTAATTGCTTTCTTTACAGAAGATTGCAAAAAGGGGACACTTACAAACTGGAATTCAGTTGCTGACCCAGCTCCGGCCTCAGCTTTCTTGTCGGCACCAGCTGAAATGAGAAACACAGATTTAGAGGCATCAGATGGTCTGATCTACTACACAAGGGCAGACAAGTGACCCAAGCCCATCTTGCAAGAAAAGTCATGTCAGCAAAGAATGAAGTACGAGCAAATTACACCCTGCAGTGGGGAAACATCCTTTGAGCCACCTTTGCTCCCACCTTCTCCTGAGCAAGACATCTTTCTAAACTCACAGCCCAAACTACTGCCTTCTCCAGGAAGGCTGCCTTGACCAGAGTCTGCACTGTGTGCCCTTTCTATATGGTACTTCCTATCACTGAGTTACTTCCACGCTTCAGACCAGCACCCAGCTCACAGGGGGAGCTGAGTGAAGGGAGAACTAAGAGGTAAGGTGAAACAAACAAGATGAAAGACCTAGTATGCCCTGCCCTATATAGCAGCCACCAGTCCAAACTGGGATGTGTGCAAAATGCCACGAGACTTCAAGACTTGAGAGAAGGCCAAGTATCCCACTAATGTACATATTAAAGTAACAGTTTAGAGCTTCCCTGGTGGCTCAGTGGCAGAGAATCCACCTGCCAATGCAGGACACATGGGTTCAATCCCCAATCCGGGAAGATCCACATGCCTCAGAACAACTCAGCCCATGAGCCACAACTACTGAGCCTGTGCTCGAGAGACCATGTTCCACACGAGAAGCCACCGCTCCACGACTAGAGCAGCTGCAACTCGAGAAAAGTCCACAGAGCAATGAAGACCCAGCACAACCATAAGTAATTTTTTAAAAATCAAGGTAACCTTTAAAAATATACTGGAATTAAAAAAAATTTAATATACACATAAACTTTCTATGAAAATTTACAATTCACTTTTGAGGGGCAGGGTGGTAGCAGTGGCAGGGCTAAATGAGTAATGAGTAATTCCTATCCAAATCGACCCTACCTCTGGCCCAAGTCAGACCACACCCACTACAGGCTGCTGCCTACTCAGCAGCACCCCCCAACCAGCAAGCCACTGTATCTTCCCATCTTCATTCCTGATCATGCCCCTCTCTCCCTGAAATGCTCACTTCCCCACCCTCAATTTCAGGACCAACTGTCACATCCTCTGACCCATTTCCAGTGTACCTTGACTTCTAAAAAGAGCAACCATGAACTTTCTCTGAACCAAAGGCCTGTCTGCTGGAGGAATTCTTTCTCAGGAGTATTTAGTTCAAGTGCTCACTTCCACCAGGATTTCATATCTGAGGAATCAGGTACCACAAGTAGGAGACAACAGTGACGTCAAAGTCCTTCAGTTGCGTCTGACTCTTTGCGGCCCCACAGACTGTACGTAGCCTGCCAGGCTCCTCTGTCCCTGGGATTCTCCAGGCCAGAACACTGTAGTGGGTTGCCATTTCCTTCTCCAGGTCGCCTGCATTCCAGGCAGATTATCATCTGAGCAACAGGCAGGAGTAGTAAAAGTATACATTCCCTTTTATACCTTGCTTTCCTATCACAAATTATTACTTCTGCAACAAGGACAGTCTCTTTAAACCAAGCTGAATGGCTCCCCATCTTATTGCAGAGTAAAACCTCAAGTCCTACCATGGCCCACAACTACAAGACATCCTCATCTAACACTCCTGCCACTTCTGTTTAGTCAAGCCAGACACCTTCCGCCAGTAGCCTCACTACCTCCAGATGTTTGCTTCTATTTCACTTTAACAGGACTTTTCCTGCAAATCCTACTGGAAATTTCAATACCTACTCCCGTTTTAATTTTTCCCTGTGGCACCCACCGTGGACATGATTATACACTTATTTTTGTTTATTCATCTCCTAATACCAAAATGCAAGTTCAAGAGCATCTCGTCTTTTTATGTCACTACCCACTAGCTCCTAGAATTGTGTCTGACATAAACCATAGGCACTTAATGTATCTATTGTATGAACAGACATCTGTGGTTCCCATCAATGCGAATACCTGCTATTTAAAAACAAGATTTTGCATTATTTTGGCAATAAAAAGAAACAAATGTGATGGGAGTGGGCCCTGCCCTCAAATTACTTACCACACAAGAACACAAAACAAAGAAAAGCATGTTGCTCTCTTGAAAGCTTTCAGTTTTGTTCCAGTTAAAGGTCTTAAAAGTGTTTTTGTGTCCCCAGCTCAGAGAGCGTCCCTCCTAACCCCGACCCCTGCAGAAGGCAAGACGCACAATGGACTCCAGATGGTATGATCTGAGATGAGCCCAAGGATCTTCACTGGTCACCTTGGCATCTTCAAGGGCCAAGCCCCAGGAAGGGGAGAACCCCGAGACTCCACCCCCAAACCAGATCCACACGCCGACACTCACGGGGCACGGCGCTTCGTCTGTAGGTGTCTCTGTCGGCTTCCCCTCGCGTGAGCCTTGCAGGTCGCTCTCCCTCCAGACCTGCACAGATAAGACCACAATATGAACACAGGGCAACATGGGAACTCTCTCCTTTCAGGTCTAGAAAATTCAAAACTGCTCTCTACTTTTGCTTTGCAACAACTTGGTTACGATGTGTGTTAATGGGACAGGAACTCTTACACCCAGAACTGTCAGCTAGATACTTGCCATCACTGACATTCTGACCCCTCAAAGACCTAGGAAAATGCACATCCTATTAAAATGTTATACATGGCAACCCACTCCAGTATTCTTGCCTGGAGAATCCCATGGACAGAGGAGCCTGGTAGGCTACAGTCCACTGGGGCTGCAGGAGTTAAGACACGACTCAGCAGCTACACCACCACCACACCTGCAAAAGGTCTGCTTTCTTCTGTTTTATTTCTCAACATAGATTTCCCAAATATCTGGCAAATAAAGAAACCCAGTCATTTCTACTAACATTTGAATAGCCAAAATTTTGAACTTGACCCATCCCTGAAATAGAAAACTTCTAGTGCAAACAGGAAAGGAGTCACCATAAGCGGCAAGCCTCACCTCCAATGTAAGCATAGAAATAGCAGCCACCAAGAATCCTTTAATTCCGCTCAGGCTTTGCCTTATACCTCACTAGGCTGTGAAACGTATATATTAAGGCAGATTTAAAAAGCTACATTAACATTCTAACACTGGAAGGTTAATCTAGCATTCTCTCTACCTTGTTACTCCACAAAATTATCTATAGCATTTATGATTCTTTAAATAAAAGACTGATTTTCAAGGTGCAATGAAGAACCTTTGCTCTACACATACGTAATCCTACCTAACCAGAATACCCTCGTGAGTTTTCATTAAGAATACAAATTCCTGAGCTCCATGACGTCTTTCCAGGGAACCTAGGCAGTCTGATGATCCTGTTTTTAGTAATCTCTGCATTTCACTATTCAAACTCATAAAATCTCCAGTGCAAGTTTTTTTTTTAAAGAAAGTAAGGGAACCATAAACTTGACAAATGACAATTATGAGCCAGCAATGATCTCAAGTCAGAAGGTAACTCCCTGCAAACAAGATCCTTTCACAGTGTTATTTGTTATACGTGTGTATATATATAGATATACATGAGTCTTCCCTGGTGGCTCAGATGGTAAAGCGTCTGCCTGCAATGCGAGAGACCTGGGTTAGATCCCTGGGTTGGGAAGATCTCCTGGAGAAGAAAACGGCAACCCACTCCAGTACTCTTGCCTGGAAAATCCCACGGGCGGAGGAGCCTGGTAGGCTACAGTCCATGGGGTCGCAGAGTCGGACACGACTGAGCAACTTCACTTTCACTTTCACATATGTGTGTGTGTACATACACGCTCTCTCTCTCTCTACATTCATTCTGTCCTATTTGGCTTTTGATTATTTTCTTCCCATTGCCAAGAAACTCTCTTCATTTCTTTTCACGTGTGGTAAACAGCTTTGTTCTGGACTTCTTGGGGGAGAAACACCTTGGTCTACTTGAACTTGAATTCTCAACACCCTGCCACATGTATCTGGCCTGTGTTTAATACTGCTTCTTGGGATGGCCTGAAGACCTGCGTTCAATTCCATTCGATATTCTAGGACTTGACTTACATCTTACATGCCAGAGTACCCCAAAAGCTGATTCCACTCTTTCACCCATCCTGGATCCTGTGGAGTTCATGTAGCTAAACTTTGAGAGCAAACAAGTGAGGCCTGCTCCAAACAGGGACTTCTAAGATGACAAATACATCTACAAGTCTGTGGTCCAAGGCCATTTTGCTGGTTATAAGCATCATTCACAAAACCAGAGGGAGCACACAGCTCACCTGAAAACTGAAGGTGTATATCTAGAGATGAAATTGAATTCTATCCAGTTAAGAGATGCGCCTATGTGTATAAAACAAAGAACGACACTAACTCCTGGAGGAAAGGCTAACAAGACCAGAGTTATCTGGGAAAAGACAACCTGCGCTCACAGAAAACAGTCGCATGATTCGTGCCAAACTTCAAAGCAGTCTGAGCGATTTCCTTTTCACTTTTGACTTTCATGCATTGGAGAAGGAAATGGCAACCCACTCCAGTGTTCTTGCCTGGAGAATCCCAGGAAGGGAGAGCCTGGTAGGCTGCCGTCTATGGGGTCGCACAGAGTCGGACACGAATGAAGTGACTTAGCAGCTTCCTGCTGAGGTCATCTTTAAGAATTTAAACTTACACAAGTATGACTTTGTTCTCCTGTATTTTTGTTAAAAAAAAAAAAATTTGATTCCAGTGGTGGTATATTAATAAGACCACCTCCTTGCTCACACAAAACCCCACCGTTTCACCTCTCCCCGCAGAAAGAACTTCAGAGGATGCCCTTGCAGACATTACGTGAGCACTGTACCTTTGGGCCGTGGCCGGCCAGTCTCAGGACGGCTGCGGCGCAGGGTGGCGGGCACGATCTCAGGGGGCAGGTGGAGGTAATCGCGGAGATACTGGATGCCCTCGTTGGTGAGGTACCAGTAGAAATGTCTCCAGGCAAACTGTTCCTTCACGTAGCCTCGTGACTTGAGAGACTGTAAGACGGAAAACCACTGTTAAGACAGAACTAGAGGCTTGCAGCTAGGAAGGCAGTGCAAACGGGAAGCCAAACTGCACAGCAGACAAGCTTCCACGGTGTCTCTACCTTACGGCCCTTTAAGGTAGTAAGCAGCGCTGGGAGTCCTGACTTTGCCTTGAAATCTGCCTTGACCACCAGTGGAAAAGCCCCCTCCACCCGCACCCCAGCTACCTGCATGGCTTTCATGACGTGAAGATTGGGCACATTCTTGTCTGCCAGCTCCGGGTGCTTGGGCATGTGGACATCCTTCTTGGCCACCATCACCCCCTCCTTAAAAAGGAGTTCATAAATGGCAATCCGGTTCTTCTTGGGCATCAACATCTGCAAGAAGAAATAAGCAAGAATACTTCTGAGCACTGTGGCCAGAGGCTATAACCCAGTTCATCACCCCCAAAGACTCAACACACACATACACACACGAGTCACTATCCAACGGGCAGAAGTCTCGAACATACCGAAAAACATGCAGGAAAACAGGAATTTAAACCCCTGTACACTTAAGCCCAACAGTCACTAGTTCCCTCCTCCACCTCAAAAACAGGATTAATAAGTTGTCAGACTTTAAGATAAAACGAGGGTGGGGCTAGGGGGACATTCCCGCCCCTGATTTTCACTCTCACAACCCAAGTATAAACGGGGTGGGGGGTCAGACCCTTATAGTGAAAGTCACTCAGTCCTGTCTGACTCTGAGAGTCCATGGAATTCTCCAGGCCAAATACTGGAGTCGGTAGCCTTTCCCTTCTCCAGGGGATCTTCCCAACCCAGGTCTCCCGCACTGCAGACGGAATCTTTGCCAGCTGAGCCACCAGGGAAGCCCAAGAATACTGGAGTGGGTAACCTATCCCTTCTCCAGCGGATTTTCCCAACCAAGGAATCGAACCGGGTCTCCTGCATTGCAGGCGGATTCTTTACCAACTGGGCTGTCAGGGAAGCCCCTCAGACCCTACACCCTTGGAGTGTTTGGGGCGCATCAGCAACTGTACCTAATGAGGCACGCGCGGCGGTGCCTTCTGGAGAGCGAGAAGGGGCCAGAAGAAAGCCTGTCGATTCGTGACGGGCCTCTGACCCCAAAGCAAAAGGCTGAGGCCCTCACAGCCCACCCCTCTACTCCTAAACCAGAGCTCCACGGCCGAGCAGGGAGGCAGCTCGGAGGGTTCTACTCCGAAAAAAAGAAAAAAGCGTGCGGAAGGGACGCAGTCTCCCGTCTCGCCCGGACGGTCCCCGCCACGCTAGGGCTTCATCTTCCCCTCCTCCATCCGGACACCAATCTTCGCCTGCCAGGGCCCCACTACTCCCCCCCAAGTGCGCTTCTGGGCCCTGCCCGCTCGGAAATGGACGTGCGGTGAGCGGGAGAGGGCGCCCGCCACCCTAAACAAGGCGAGGCACGACGGCGGCGGAGGAGACAGGGGCAGGATGGGGGCCGATGGCACCGCGGCACCGGAGGGACTCACCGCGACGGTTGCTGTGTCCGGGGCCGGCGCTGGAAAGGAAGGGGCATGCGCGGCGCGGGGCCTCTTCCGGGCTGCCGGGCCCCGCCCCCTGTCAGGACCCGGAGCTGCCTGAGGCGGCCTCGGCGCTGCCTGAGAGACTGGCGGCCCCGGCGGCCCCTGCGGCCGCGAGCCCGGGCCGGCCTGAGGGGCGCGGGAGTGGGAGCGGCGTGCGTTTCAAGGAATGATCACCTTCATGCCTGGTCGGGTCCTTTAGAAACACGCTACGTCTTTATTTTCTCCATTTCCCGCCGGTTAATTTAGCTTATTACGTAAGGAATATATGCCCTTTGAGCAGGGAAAAGGAGATACCTTGCCTACAAAATAAGTGACGAGAATAAAATTCCATCAACCGAGGAGTCGCTATTAACGTTTTGGTTTGAAGTGAAAGAAAAATGTGAGTTGCCCAGCTCGGTCGAGTCCGGCTATTTGCGACCCCATGGGCTGCAGCCTGCCCGGCTCCTCTGCCCATGGCATTCTCCAGGCAAGAACACGGAAGCGTGCTGTCATTCCCTGCTCCAGGGCGTTTTCCGGACCCAGGGATCAAACGTGGGTCAAAGGAAATGTATGTTTTGACAAAAATGGGATGATTTGTACGTATGTTGTGGTATAATATTTGGAAACTTTTTTTTTTTTTCGTTTACAGCTATATCATGAATCTCTCTTCAAGGTAATGAATACCCACAATTTTAATGACTAGGTGGTAGTCCACTAATGGGTGATTTAATCAACACTCTATGATTGGATATATATATGTGTGTATAACCTTTCAATGTTTAATGATGCCACACACTTATCTGCACACTCGTCAGATAGTTTCTTTAGGACAAAGCCCTGGCAGTGTAATTGTTGAGTTACAATGTTAGCGCATACCAATAATGAAAGAATAAAATTCCATCAACCGACGAGTCGCTATTAACGTTTTGGTATGAAGTGAAAGAAAAGTGTTAGTTGCCCAGCTCAGTCGAGTCCAGCTATTTGTGACCCCATGGACTGTAGCCTGCCAGGCTCCTCTGCCCATGGGATTTCCCAGGCAAGAATACTGGAACGGGTTGTCATTTCCTTTTCCAATATTATGTATATTTAACACAATAAAAAAAAATAAGATTAATACATGTATACAGATTTGTTTTTTAATATCTTGAACATTTGGACAAAGAACAACATAATCTAAGAACTGGTCAAGCAGATTTGGAAAAGAATACCATAGAATTCCTAGCAATAAAAACTGAAATGATTGAGATTTGAAAGTTAATTAAAAAAAATAAACAACAGATTTGATACACTTGAATAGAAAAATCATGAAATAGAAGACAGAAGTAAAACAAGAACAAAAACAAAAAGCATTCACCATGTAGTTCAGAGATTAAAAGAGGCAGGACAAGTGAGGGCAGGCAGGGATAAATTAGGAGTCTGGAGTTAACATATACACACTACTATGTATAAAAAATAGGTAAACAGCAAGGACCTACTGTATATGGCACAGGAAACTCTACTCAGTATTATGTAATAACCTATAAGGGAAAAGAATCTGAAAAAGAATATATAACTGAATCACTGCTGTGCCCTTGAAACTGACACGATATTGTAAATCAACTATATTTCAATAAGATTTGGGGAGTCATGGAGCAGGGCATGAGGACTCTTAGTTCCTTGACCAGGGATCAAACCAGTGCCCCCTGCAGTAGAATCTTGACCACTTGAACCACCAAGGAATTCCCAATACAATTTTTTTAATAAAGTAAAAAATATATAATGGGAAAAAATAAAGGAGATGGAATGTTGGAAGAAAGGATTTGAGGTGGGAAGGATCAAGAGGGAAAGTGTCTATGTGAAATCACATAAGGAAATGATAGAAAACATGGGAAAGAGACCCTATCTTAATCCTCCAGAATTCTTGGAAGACAGCACACTTCAGATGTACTGCTATCTTTAAATTCCAACTTGGATAAATAAAAACAGATCCATGCCTAAACATGTCATCATGAAGATGCATAACATCAGAGATAAGGAGAAGATCTTGTAGCTAGCCAGCAGGAAAGAGACAAGGGTGATGGCTCACTTTCCAGCGGCGGCACTGGAACGCATTTTACTGAAATACAGCCTCACGGTCTCTTCCCTTACCAGAGCTAGAGTGATCCTGCTACTATATCAGACCAGGTCACTCCTCGGCTTAAAATCCTCCAATGACTCCCAGTTCATTTAAAAGTCTTTGCTGCTGTTCAGCTGCTAAGTAAAGTGAGTGAAGAAGTGAAGTCGCTCAGTTGTGTCCGACTCTTTGCAACCCCATGGACTGTAGCCTAACAGGATCCTCTGTCCATGGGATTTTCCAGGCAAGAATACTAGAGTGGGTTGCCATTTCCTTCTCCAGGGGATCTTTCCGACCCAGGGATCGAACCTGGGTCTTCTGCCTTGTAGTCAGCCGCTTTACCGTCTGAGCCACCAGGGAAGTCCAAGTTATGTCCAATTCTTTGTGACCTCATGGACGGCAACATGCCAGGCTTCCCTGTCTTTCCCTGTCTCCCAGAGTTTGCTCAAACTCATGTCCATTGAGTCAGTGATGCCATCCACCCTCTGTCACCCCTTCTCCTCCTGTCCTCAATCTTTCTCAGAATCAGTCTTTTCCAATGAGTCAGCACTTCACATCAGGTGGCCAAAGTATTGGAGCTTCAGCTTCAGCATCAGTCCTTCCAGTGAATATTCTGGACTGATTTCATTTAGGATTGACTGGTTTGATCTCCTTGCTGTCCAAGGGATGCTCTAGAGTTTTCTCCAACACCACAGTTTAAAAGCATCAATTCTTCGGTGCTCAGCTTTTATTATGGTCCAGCTCTCACATCCATACACGACTACTGGAAAAACCATAGCTTTGACTACATGGACCTTTGTCAGCAAAGCGATGTCTTTACTTTTTAATACACTCTCTAGGTTGGTGATAGCTTTTTTTCCAAGGAGCGGGTGTCTTTTAATTCCATGGCTGCAGTCAATATCTGCAGTGATTTTGAAGTCCAAGAAAATAAAGTCTAGCACTGTTTCCAGTTTCCCCCCATCTATTTGTCATGAAGTGATGGGACTGGATGCCATGGTCTTCATTTTTTGAGTGTTGAGTTTTAAGCCAACTTTTTCACTTTCTCTTTCACCTTCATCAAGAGGCTCTTTAGTTCCTCTTTACTTTCTGCTATTAGTGTGGTGACATCTGCATATCTGAGGTTATTGATATTTCTCCTGGCAATCTTGATTCCAGCTTGTGAGTCATCCAGCCTGGCATTTCCTATGATATACTCTGTATATAAGTTAAATAAGCAGGGTGACAATATACAGCCTTGATGTACTCTTTTCCCAATTTTGAACCAGTCTGTTATTCCAAGTCTGGTTGTAACTGTTGCTTCTTGACCTGCATAGAGATTTCTCAGGAGACAAGTAAGGTGGTCTGGTATTTCCATCTCGTGAAGAATTTTCCAAAGTTTGTTGTGAACAATACAGTCAAAGGATTTAGCATAGTCAATGAAGCCGAAATAGATTTTTTTCTGGAATTCTCTTGCTTTTTCTATGATCCAGTGGATGTTGGCAAGTTCATCTTTGGTTCCTCAGCCTTTTCTAAATCCAGCTTTTACATCTGGAAGTTCTTGTTTCACATACTATTAATGGCTAGCTTGAAGAATTTTGAGCATTACCTTGCTAGCAGATGAAATGAGCACAGTTGTATGGTAGTTTGAACAATTTTTGGCATTGCCCTTTCCAAGATGGCAGACAAGTCAACTTCAACTAAACCTTGATCCTCAGTGTACGCTCACTGTAACATAGTTAAAGTGTTATCCCTCAGTCGTGTCTGACTCTTAATGATCCCATGGACTGCAGCCCACCAGGCTCCTCTGTCCCTAGAATTCTCTAGGCAAGAATACTGAAGTGGGTTGCCATTTCCTTTCCAGGAGATCTTCCTGACTCAAGGATTGAACCCAGGTCTCCTGCATTGCAGGCAGATTCTTTACTCTCTGAACTACCAAGGCACATATTGTAACATATCAGCAAGCTAAATGACACCCAGAGGCTCCATTACAGTTCTAAGGTTGTGGTTTAGTCACTAAGTTGTGTCCAACTCTTGGACCGTAACCCACCCAGCTCTTCTGTCCAAGGCCATCAAAGATCAAAAGGTAGCAGTGACCCACTTCCTGGAAATCTCTGCCTCTTCCCCAAAATAGTTGGAATAAACTTCCTACTCATTAGCCTATGAAATTATCCAACCCATAAAAGCTAGCCACATCACATTTTGAGCCACACTCACCCTCTGAGATGGCCCACACTCTGTGGAGTGTGTTTCTCTCTGAATAAATCCACTTCTTACCTGTCACTTTGTCTCTCACTAAATTTTTTCTGGGATGAGATACCAAGAATCTGAGTTTCATTACAAACTTCTGAGGTCCTAAAACCAGGTGTTGTGATCTCCGTTGGAAGACTGTGGGTTTTGTCTGGGTTCAAGTCTCAGTCTGAGGTGAACGGTTTGCCAGTGTAGGAGACTCCGGTTCGATCCCTGGGTCAGGAAGGTCCCCTGGAGAAGGAAACGGCAACTCACTTCAGTATTCTTGCCTGGGAAATCCCATGGACAGAGGAGCAGGGGGCTACAGTCCATGGGGTCACAGAGTCAGACCCGACTGAGCACCACCACCCATATCTTTTATCTTCTCGGCATGTCTTCTAATATAAAAATTTTCCCTCCAAAGGGTTAGCTGGTCTCTCGGCATCATTTTCTCAATAAGCTATGCTTCTTTTTATCTGGAATCTCACTAAGTTGTTTATGAGAGATGGATTCAGTTTTAGATTTTGTTGCATTTGTGCCTGTGAGACACACTGGTGAAAAAAATCCAAGATTATTTTAGATAAAGAGCTCAGCATTTGTCCTGTGAGAGAGATCTGGGTTAGGTTAGGTCAGGGAACCATCTAAGACCCTGTGAGGTTCTGAGATCACCTAGAGAGGATGTGAGAAGAGGATGTGGAGGGACTGCAAAGCACCCCCGCTTGCCCTTGCTCCCATGGTGTCTCCATCCCTGGATGCAGCCTTCTCAGGGGCAGGGGCCATGCCTTGCTCCTGTCTGCATCCTCTCCAGCAGTTAGCACAGTGTCTCTCACGTGACTGGGGTACTTAATAAATGTTTCAGGAATAAACAGCAACCTCACAGTAGCAGAGGAGATGAGAGTTTAGTGAGTCAGGAAAGAGGACAAATAACAATAGCTTCTGGCACTTAGAGATTTCTTAGATGACAGCGGATCCTTGAGTTCACTGAATTTCATTCAGCAGCAAGGCACTGAGCAGCTGGAGCAGGTGGTGGGGCAGGAACGGGGCAGGGACTTACTCCCATCCACCCGGCAACAAATATCTCTGTTAGGTGCTGGGCGCTATGAAGAGAGGATCAGGGTGTGGTCACCCAGAACTTGGGTTGAGAAAAGCCTGGAGGAAAACCCAGTGAAAAGCCCAGCTTCAGAGGAGCTACCACAGCCACATGGTGAGCACGGTGAACCCAGACAGCCACAGTGGCCTCAGGCAGGAGGTAGGACTTTCTCCCAAGTGCAATGAAGAGCTGCAGAAAGGTTTCAGGCAGCCAGGACAGGATCAGAGGGATATTTTAAAGAGATTACCTTTGTGTGTGTGTGCTTAGTCAGTCACGTCCAACTCTTTGCGATCCCATGGACTGTAGCCCACCAGGCTCCTCTGTCCATGGGGATTCTCCAGGCAGGAATACTGGAGTGGGTTGCCATGCCCTCCTCCAGGGGATCTTCTCAACCCAGAGACTGAACCCAGATCTGCATTGCAGGCAAATTCTTTACCAGCTGAGCTACCAGGAAAGGCCGAGATTACCTTTATCAAGACCAATACCACTTTTACCCCTCCTATGATGTATTGTGCATGAGATATAGACCTATTACTTGCCCCATGTTAAAGACACACACACAACTCCCCCCCCAAAAAATAGGCTTAGAGAAATAGATGTTTTTCTTCAAGGTCACAGGACACAGAGGTAGGAAGTAATGGTGTAACCAAAAGTGGGTCCTGCTTGCTTGCCACTCAAGGCCACTTAAAAGCCATTAAAGAGGCCAGGCTGGTGGAAAGGAAAGTTTGTTTTATTTTGGATGCGCACCTGTCCAAAGGCCAACTCTAGCCACCCCATCCCCCTGCCCCCCAGCAATCAGTGGGCAATAGCTTTATAGGCTGAGTGACTTGCAGAAACAGTCAGCTCTGACCATCATCTTAAAATTGGCCATCTTGATTGTTTTCAGTAGTTAATCTTCAGTTCCAGGGTCGGTTTGTTTCCATCTCTTTGAGGCCAGTTCTTGGAACTGTGGCAGCTTATGTCATGGGTACAGTCTGGTCATCACGTAGCTAACTTTTCCACCTGGTGGGGGCTTCAGCATCTATAAGACAGCTCACAGGATATGGCTCAGAATGTTATCTATAGCCCTGGAGAAGGAATTAAAGGCTCTTGCTGCTGCTGCTGCTAAGTCTCTTCAGTCGTGTCCGATTCTGTGTGACCCCATAGACGGCGGCCCACCAGGCTCCCCCGTCCCTGGGATTCTCCAGGTAAGAACACTGGAGTGGGGTGCCATTCCTTTCTCCAGTGCATGAAAGTGAAAAGTGAAAGTGAAGTCGCTCAGTCATATCCGACTCTTAGCGACCGCATGGACTGCAGTCTACCAGGCTCCTCCATCCATGGGATTTTCCAGGCAAGAGTACTGGAGTGGGGTACCATTACCTTCTCCGACTATGCTTAATGACTAAACTGTTATAATTTGGTTTCCTTTGACTTTTTCTTTGTTTCTACATTTGCTCACTTCTCGGATTAAACTTGTTCTTAGGTTAAAGTTTTTCCACAGACAAGGCAAGCAGAAGACATGGGAGGACAAGGACCATAGGGTCTTGCTCCATTTCAATGGGACTGGACTCTCTGCAGAGCCTACAGCCTTCCTGCCATCCCAGGCTGCCCTCTGCATTGGGGTCTTCCTGCTGGGGCCTAGGTTGGGGGCAGGAAGCCAGAGCCCCGGATTCAGGGCAGTGAGAGGCGGGGCTCTGGCTCCCCCTACCCCATCCCTGTATTCTTACCGGGAGAATCTCACGCACAGAGGAGCCTGGTGGGCTACAGGCCATAAGGTCGGACACAACTGAGGCGACTTAGCACACACTGCAGCCTGTTAGAATGCTTTGAGAGGCTTTCAAAAATCAACCTACCCAGCCACACCCCGGATCTGTTAAGTCAGACACTCAGTCGAGGGGTGAGGGGGAAGGCATCAGTATTTTGCTTCTTACTTTTTCTTGATGTGCGGTATACTTCACAATGGGCTTCCCTGGTGGATCAGATGGTAAAAGAATCCACCTGCAATGAGCAGACCTGGGTTTGATCCCTGGGTTGGGAAGATCCCCTGGAGGAGGCATGGCAACCCACTCCAGTGTTCTTGCCTGGAGAATCCCATGGACAGAGGAGCCTGGCGGGCTACAGTCCGTGGGGTTGCACAGAGTCGGACACGACGTGAGCGACTAAGCACACACACAGCACATACTTAACAGTGCAGGGTACACATTTCAAGTTACAACTCCATGTACTTTACGCGTGTGCGTGAGTCCATGTTAACTGCCATCCAGATCAGTAGAGAGAAGGGACCACTGCCCCAGAAGTTCCTTTCCTGGCCAACGACCCACGCCCACTCCCAGGTGCAGGCGGTTCTGACTGACGACACCACACGACGCTTTGGTTTGTGTCTGGCTCCTTGCCCCCTCCATCGTCAGGTCTGTGAGAATCCCCATTGCAATCATCTGAACACGACTTGTTCATCCATTTACCAGTTGACAGACATCAAAGTGGTTTCCAGTGTTTATAAATAAAGCTGCTAATAATAGTATTCTTAGACATGTTTCCTGGTCCCTGGGCAGCAGCAGTTTTAAAGCCACCAATGTTGAGATCCACCGACTCTGAGGAAGCTGTAAAATCCCGAGGGCTGCTGCAAGAGATGGAAGTCAGGGTCTAGGTTCCCTGGAGTTCCCCCAGACTGGAAAATAATAAACCATGGCTTATAGAGATTTTGTAGTTGCTGTTCTTTTTCTTTTGAGATTCCAGAGCCTTGAATAAGATCTCCCGGGTCAGAGGGGAGAGAGGGAGTCCTGGGGAGCAGTTCCCTCCGTGGTTAGTATACTAAATCACTTCAGTAGCGTCCAACTCTTGCGACCCCATGGACTGTAGCCCACCAGGCTCCTATGTCATGGGACTTCCCAGGCAAGAATTTTGGAGTAGGTTGCCATTTTCTTCTCCAGGAGATCTTCCTGACCCAGGGATCGAACCCGGGTCTCCTACATTGCAGGAAGATTCTTTACCATCTGAACCACCAGGGAAGCGTGGTGGCCTCAGCTCTGGAAACTGGGTGGAGGGCACCCTCTCAGGGCCCAGGCACCAGGACGGTGAGGCCCTGGCTGTGAAAACAGTACACCAGACATCCTCAGCAGATACCGTCTAGAATAGCTTCCTAATCCTGTGCATGGCACCTCCCACTCCAGAAGAGACCTTCTCAAAAGAGCCATCTGTGCTGCGAGTTTTCATTTATAGCTCCCACAGCATGTGTGAGTTTGTGATCTGTGACTAGATGGCTGCTGACACATTTCTGGACACACACACACACGTCATCCACATCTGTTGCCATGAGGCTAAGAGTGTGATTTTTCCTCTAAGTGAAGCCCAACCCTCCCCTCCACCCGGGCAAACCTCTGCCGCAGTGCCTGCCACCTCTTTGCCTGTCATTGTTGGGGCAGCTCCTCTGACCTCACTTGCCCGAAGCTGCCATGATTATATATTTCCTGCATTATTTTATAATGACCAATGTGGAGGTAAAAACAGCACACAGGGTTCAGAGAATGCCACCTGTTGCCAGCCTCCTGGATCTGTGGTCTGTGGAGGTCATCCATGCTGCTGTCAAGGTCTGGTTTATCCACTGTCACCTGGAAACCTCTGAGCATTTCTTCTGCTCCCTTGTTTTCTTTTTCACAGTCTTTGAGTATCCATTTTACAGCTGGAAAAGCAGAGGCATGGGAAGGTTTGGAATCTCAGCTCCAGAAGGGCAGGGATTTCTGCCTGGTGTGCTTGCGGCTAGAGCCCCAGCAGCCTGGGACAATGCGTGGCATGCAGGAGAGGCTTGGTAAAGATTTCTGAAGGAAATGAATGAAGCTTGTGATGCATTTTGCTTTGGACATGCCTGTCTCAGTATCCTCTTCCTGGACTTCCCTGGTGGTCAGTGGTTAAGACTCTGCGCTTCCAATGCAGGGGGCACAAGTTCAATCCCTGGTCGGGGAAGTTCTGCATGCTGCGCCATGTGGCCAAAAAACTCCCAAAAGTAAAACCAATATCCTCTTCCTGCTGGACCTCCTTCCTCAGCACAGTCCATCAGGACCAGCAGGGCAGCCACGCTTTTCTCCCCATGGCCCGTCAGAGCCTCTTTACCTCTGCAACTGAGAGCACAGATTCCAGAGCTATACCGCCTGGTGCTGCCTCTGCCACTTTGTGGCGGTGGGGCCTTGGGCGAATCTCTTAGCCTCTCCGTGCCTTGGTTTCATCCTCTCTTTGCTGGAAATAACAATGGTAGTAACATGGTGGAGTTGTGGGGAAGACTAAAAGAGTTTGTATAAATGATGCATTTGGAGCTGAGCCGTTTGCACATGGCAGATGCTCAAGAGAAGTTACTTATCAGTATTACTTTATTGTTTTTAGCTTAAAAAAAAAAACTTAACTGAAGGCTATTTGGTTTACAGCATTGTGTTAGTTTCTGCCAAACATTAACAAGTATTGTTTTAAATAGAAAATATACTTTCCCCTTTGCTTTAATTGACAAACAGACATTGTATATATTTGAGGTTTGTGGTCTGATGGTTTGGTATCTTTTCTGAAAGGTCTTTGCAAATCTTTTGCCCATTTAAACTTTAAGTTGTGTTAAATATATACACCATAAAATTTACCATCTTTTTAAAAAATAAATTTTAAAAGATATTTATTTTTTATTAATGATTGATTTGGCTGTGCCGTGTCTTCGTTGCGGTACATGGCGGTGCAGCACTCCAACTCACAGTTACGGCCTGTGGAGCCTAGTTCCCTGCCCAGGAATCAAACCTGGACCCCCTGTGTTGGGAGCACAGAGTCCCAGCCACTGGACCACCAGGGAACTGTCTAGTTTCTCTGTGCTGTGTAACATGTTATCACAAATGTAGTGGGCGAAAACAACACACGTGCATTATCTCTGTGCTTCCATAGGTCAGAGGCCTGGCACCCCTGAGCGGATCCTCCACTCAGAGACTCACTCACAGCTGCAATTAAGGTGTTGTCAGGCTGCATTTTTGTCTGGAGCCTCGACTAGGGAAGAATCTACTTCTAAGTTCATTCTGGCTGTTGGCAGAACTCAGTTCCTTGCAGCTGCAAAACTGTGGGCCCCAGATATTTCCTGGCCATTGCTTTAAATTCTAGAAGCTACCCCAAATTTCTTGTCATGTGGCGCTCTCCATAGGTTGTTCACAGCCTGGCTGTTTTCTTATTTAAGGCTAATAAGGGAAGGACTTTCCCTGGTGGTCCAGCAGTTAAGACTCCATGTTCCCAGTGCAGGGGGCCCAGGTTCGATCCCGAGTCAGGGAACTGGATCCTGCATGCCACAACTAAGAGCCCACATGTTGCAACCAAGACCCACCAGCAGAGTCAAGTAAATAAATATTTTTAAAATAAATAAACAAATATTTTGTAAAACGACCAATAGAGGAGTCTCCCCTTGCATCTGCTAAGATGGAGTTTTAGATAACAAAACATGGTTATGGGGGTGCCATCCCATCACCTTTGCCATATTCTATGACTTGCAAGTTGCAGGTTATACCTACACTCAGGGGGAAGGGATTATATAAGGGTACAGCTCACTGGGGGCTCAGTTAGGGTATGTTGACCATTCTCTCCATGCCATCCCCCTTTACAGTTAATTTGTTGGAATGTCTGGGCTGTTTGACCAGTGGAGACTCTCTCGGTCTAGATTTTGCTGATTGCACACACAGTGCAGTTCAACCTGCTCCTTCGTCACCTGCATTTCTGGCAAACTGGCAACTGAACCCAGGGTGCTGACTGGACTCTGGTTGGATCCTTCAGGCAACACTCCGGGTGGCAGTGTGGTCTTCCCTCGGTAGGCACATGATGTCTGGCTGCCTCTCTTTTGATGATGCCAGCAGTCGTGGCTGCTCAACGCTTGTACCAGTTAATCACAGAGGGTAGCAAAATGATGATTCTATTATTTCATTTATTGTTGAAATCATTTTAAAGCAATGCTTCCTGTCATCTTTATTTGGTTACCCAGAGGCATAGGTCATATGAGGAAGACAGGATAAATGCTTGATTCATTTCTTTTATTTACCAGTTTCTAAGATAATAAATAGCTTTCCTATCAAGAGGACCAAATTAATTTTTAATAGCATTGTGAACTTATGGGCTTCCCTGGTGGCTCAGTGTGTAAAGAATCTGTTGCAATGCAGGAGATGCCAGTTTGATCCCTGGGTTGTGAAGATCCCCTGGAGAAGGGAATGGCAACCCACTTCAGTATTCTCCCACAGATGGAGGA
This sequence comes from Aepyceros melampus, assembly GCA_006408695.1. NCBI lineage: Eukaryota > Metazoa > Chordata > Mammalia > Artiodactyla > Bovidae > Aepyceros > Aepyceros melampus. Next base: position 259,471 of record SJXQ01010874.1, on the reverse strand, counting down.
GCCTGGCAGGCTACAGTCCCTGGGCTCACAAACAGCCACAACTTGGCGACTAAAGCACCACCAGCAAGAACCAATAGATTAGAACATATTTGATTGATTTGAATCCCTTGCCATTGTTATCGTAATTAAAGCTCACATGGGCCAGGGGGAGTCTCTTCAAACTGGTTTCTGAGTCTTTTTGACATCCTATGAGTCTTCAAGAACTTCCTGCTAGCTGCTACATCAAGGTGGCCCAGTCTTCTTTTGTCCTTTATACCTTCCTGCTCTAGACTTGAAACCAGCCATTTTTCCAAGAAGCCCTGACTTTAAAAGAAAAATTTTCTTCTTTCTTTTTTAAAGATATTTATTTCTTTGGCTGTGCTGGGTCTTAGTTGCAGCGCTTGGGATTTTCCTCATGTCGGGTAGGGTGTTTGGATTCCAGCCCATGTGGGCTTAGTTGCTCGACCAGGGATCAAACCCACAACCCCTGTGCTGCAAGAAGTCTTAACCACTGGGCCAATAAGGAATTCCCCTTTCCTTCTTTCTTTTTTTTTTAGATAAAATTTCCCCTGACTTCTTTTCATAGGAAATGTTATTTCAAAACCACAGTTTGGGTTCTGGGGTGCTCATTGCTGTAGAGTTGATTGCTGTGTCTTGCTTTCTGGCGGCCAGAACTAGCAAACATGTAGAATCCCTTGTGAGCTCCTCCGGTATGAGGAAAGAAAGCTGATGTGTGGGACTGAGAGGCAATCAATTCATCACTGGCACATCCAAGGTTTTCTGGCCCTTCCCTTTCCCTCATTTCTGCAGCTCCATTTTATTCCACAGTCAGCAGTTTCTCCCTGGGGCAGGGAGCCTTGGAGGGGCTCTTTCAGGAGTTTGCAGCAGCTGGACTGCTCAGCCCCTCCAAGCCCCTTGCTCTGAGGCACACCCCAGTGTCACCTGCTCTTCCCAAATTGGCCACCGTGCTTTACCAGGAATGTCTGTTGCTTATTTGGGGGTTTCCCTGCTCTCAGGTCACCAGATGCAGCCCCCGCCGCCCGCCTTGATTTTTTCTGCTGCTGCCCTCGCAGATGCAAGTTTTGCAGCTGTCTCTGTGTTGTCTTCACCCTTGTATTTTAAGCTTCATGGAGATAGCTTGTCACCCAATGTGTCGTGAACCTTGTCTCTGGTTTTGGGCCACAGCTAGGGTCACTCGCTCAGCTGGTGGCTGGGCTAGCCTGGAAGGTCCAGAGGGCCCCCCTTGGCATTTCCCCCACGTGGCCTCTCTTTCCGTATGTGGTGGCTCACATTCAGTCATTTAAGCTTCTTTAAAGCATCATCGTGGCTTCCCAGAGAGCACAGAAGCAGAAGCTGCTAGGTCTCCTAAAGGCCACTCGCATCCCAAACGGTGGATCAAAGCAAGTCACAAGACCCGCCCAGATTTCACGGGAGGGAGACAGGCCCCACCCTGATGGGAGGTGCCTGTAGGGAGGAATGGGTGGGGCCATCTTTGGAGATTTTGAGTCAGGCTGGTCTGAACTGGAGCCCAAGCTGATGCCTTTGGCGACTGGGACCAGCTAAAGTCTGCACCAGCGGTAGGGTCGGGCAGCGGGGACGTGTGAGTGGCCCCCAGTCTCAGGAAGGAATTCCAGGGTTTGACTCTGCGGAACTCCACCCAGTATTTAGAGTTTCCACCTGGGGCTGCCTTTTTGCATTTCTTTTCCATGGGGATGGTCTTGATCCCTATCTCCTGTACAATGTCACGAACCTCATTCCATAGNAAGCTGAGTGCCGAAGAATTGATGCTTTTGAACTGTGGTGTTGGAGAAGACTCTTGAGAGTCCCTTGGCCTGCAAGGAGATCCAACCTGTCCATTCTGAAGAAGATCAGCCCTGGGATTTCTTTGGAAGAAATGATGCTAAAGCTGAAACTCCAATACTTTGGCCAACTCATGTGAAGAGTTGACTCATTGGAAAAGACCCTGATGCTGAGAAGGATTGGGGGCAGGAGGAGAAGAGGATGACAGAGGATGAGATGGCTGGATGGCATCACGGACTCCATGGGCGTGGGTCTGGGTGAACTCCGGGAGATGGTGATGGACAGAGAGGCCTGGCGTGCTGCGATTCATGGGGTCACAAAGAGTCGGACACGGCTGAGCAACCGAGCTGAACTGATAATTAGAATAGTACGATATGATTTCTATGTAACTTTGACAAGGTAGTAAAAGGAATATAGCTACATACTTATGATTATGCTGTAGATTTTGCATGGCTTTGTTTTATTTTTGGTGACATATCTTACATTTAACTCTTCCTTATTTTTCATTAACAACAATATCTTATGCACACACATATGCTGAGTCTTTAAGAACAGAGATAAAGTCATGAAAATAAATATATTCAATGAGCTACCTAAATCATGTAGACATTTTCAGTGTCTAAAAAATTCCAGCTAGTTTGTTGCCTTAAACCACTTTAAAATTCTTAGTATAAAAGTTTCCTCTATGAATAGTAGCAACTCTTTGTCCTAGATTTCTGAGGACAATTTTGATATCAAAGAATTCTATTTCTCAGAAGTATCAGGCTCTTCTGTCCTAGTTTTTCATTTAGAAAATACTATAATCATTCATACAAAATTAGGTTAGTAAATGTGCATTAAGTTTTATGTGAGATAACAGATTCAGTGTAAGATGTGATTATTATCACTTGTAAACTAGAGCATAGAACAATAAACATAATCTTAAGCATATTTTTCTGTGTTTTTTGAATCCCCACAATATAGAGAACTGAATGTTTGAGAAAAAATATATATCTCAAATACCAGCACTGTTTCCAAATGAGACATAGTCTCCATATTCTCATGTTATATAACAATTACCCATTATTATATTTTTTAATTGGAGGATAATTGCAATGTTGTCTTGATTTCTGCCCCCCCTGTCTTTGTATTGTTTCTAAATAGCATAGGTAATGATCAAATAATTCTGGCAAATATATATCATAAGTTGTGTTTTTAATAACAATCATTATTTATATTTTACCAGTTCATGTATGAATATTAATGAATACATATGGTTTCATAGGAAAATATGTACATTTTATTTCAATAAATTTTAAACAAGCACAGAATATAATATTATCTAGTATATTGCTATTGAGAATTTATGACAAGTGAAATAGGTACTTGAAATTGCATAATTTTATTATAGTCAGTGGTTATGTTTTGTTTTATGTGTCAGACTGGTTAGACTATAATATCAGTTATTTAACTAAACAGCAATCTCTGTGTTAATGTAAACCTCATCTACTTTGTAGATGTGATTAGCATCTACAATCAGTTGACTTTAAGTAAAGAAGATTTCTCTTGATAATGTATTGGGCATCATTAAGTCGTTTGAAAGTCTTAAGAGCAAAAACTAAAGTTTCCTGGGGGAAAGAAAATTATATCTCAAGATTGTTTAAGATGAAAGTCTTAAGAGCAAAAACTAAAGTTTCCTGGGGGAAGGAAAATTATATCTCAAGATTGTTTAAGATGAGAATAAATTCTTGATTGAGTTTCTAATCTACCAGCCTGGTTACAGCTTCCTGATTCGTCATCCCCCACAATCATGTGAGCCAATTCTTTAAAATAAGTATATCTCTGTTTCTGTCTCCCTCTCTCACCATTCCTCTCTCTCCTCCCATTTCTCCTGTTATTCCTCTCTCTCTTGTTATCCTCCAGCTATTGGTTCCATCTTTCTGTAGAACCTTAAGCTATAAAGTGGCTATTAGTATAGGTATCAGGAAGAACTTATGAAATAAAATTATCCAGTTTGTTTACAAAAAAAAATAGATTATTTGGCAGACTTCCACAATAATTAAAATGGCTTATATATGTGTGTGTGTGTATATATATATATATATATATATACACTTAGTTTACAGAGAATTTATGAAAATCCTATATTCATATGGTTAATCATGCATTCATGCATGCTAAGTCACTTCAGTCATGTCTGACTCTTTGAGATATTATGGACCGTAGCCCACCAGGTTCTTCTGTCCATGGGATTCTGCAGGCAAGAATACTAGAGTGGGTTATCGTTTCCTCCTCCAGGGGATCTTCCCAACCCAGAAATTGAACCTGGATTTCTTTAAGTCTACTGCATTAGCAGGCAGATTCTTTACCACTAGCACCAACTTGAGAGCTCCAATTATTCATATAGATAAGTTTCTATTTTTTAAATTGGATAAGGATTTTTTTCTCAACAACATAAAAAGTGAAGATAATTAGTATGAATACTGTAAAAGAAAATACAGTTCTCCTATACCATCCTCATGCACCAATAAGAAGAGGGAATGGGATGTCAGAAAGCAGATTAATAAGCTTATGTGTCCTGACTTGCAACACTGGGACAAAGCCTAGTGTTAAGATAAGATGGGTCATTATAATGAGGGAAAAGTTCAAGGCCCTACTCTATCTTCAGGTTTTAACTATTGGAGATTTGCAGACATGGTGACCCTATATGAAAACAAGGACAAGCAACAATGGTTTCAAACTGAGTGTGAAAGCTGCACATTATTCAGCAGTAGCTCCTTCATGGCTAAGCTGTGTTCCATAGGCTGCTTGTTTGGGGCAGTGAGAAAACCAATTCTCATACTCATGAGCCTCTTTGAGCTCCATAATGATCCAGAAGTCCTTGATCTTCTCTGGAAGATGCAGAAGATAGTTAAATAAAGTCTCATAAGATAGTTAAATAAAGTCAGCAATTCTGCTATCAGGACCAAGAGGGCAAAATAACTGCACAATAAAATTATGAAATGGACAGCCTGAGCTAGAGGAAAGATGTAGAAGTATCAACTATTTGGGGACATTGTAATACCAGAAGAAAAAATGCAGTGTAACTCTCCATAAAGACCGGTGAAAAAGAGATTGACATGAACACTTTTACATATAGCTGAAGCATCAACTACCCACAGCCACTATATCATACAAGATACTCTTCTCCCTGTATATATGATGAAGCCTCCAAAAAGAGCAATTCCATTTATCTGAAAGACATTGAGTTCCCTGGAAGACATTTTAAACCAAGAGAAGAAAATTTATTAATAAAAAGAATAAATTACAATCTATTCTTCACATGTGTTCTCAGTGGAGTTCATGAGAAAGATGAGAGCTTTTTCATAAAACAAAGCTTTGTTTTCTTGCATATCTGAAAACTAGTGTATTAAATATAAATTTCATTAAAATGTTTGTAGTGAAATGATTCATTAGACTCTTATTAAAGAGCCAATTCCTTACTATCTGACATATTTTAATTGTTTCACAAGGGGGGAAAAAAGTGTTTGTTAAGTTGCATGTTGATAACTCTTCAGAAATTAAACTCTGTCAACACATACTTAACATTTTTATTTGACTTTCTAGAAGGTAAAGCATAAGAGATATTGATAAACTCACTCTGTGATAACCACTATATGTTTTTTGCCTTTTTTTTTTGTATTTTGTAAAATATTCCACAACTTTATATGATAAGAATTTCCATGAACTCATGAAAAGTTCAAATTTCATAAATCAGCTTATTAAGTATTCTAAGATATTTTTATTTAATCCTTCAGTTGCAAGGAAAAATTGTCTGCCCTTTCAGTTCAGTTCAGTTCAGTCACTCAGTCATGTCTGACTCTTTGCGACCTCATGAATCGCAGCACGCCAGGCCTCCCTGTCCATTACCATCTCCCGGAGTTCACTCAGACTCAAGTCCATCGAGTCAGTGATGCCATCCAGCCATCTCATCCTCTGTCGTCCCCTTCTCTTCCTGCCCCCAATTCCTCCCAGCATCAGAGTTTTTTCCAATAAGTCAACTCTTCGCATGAGATGGCCAAAGTACTGGAGTTTCAGCTTTTGCATCATTCCTTTCAAAGAAATCCCAGGACTTATCTTTTTCAGAATGGATTGTTGGATCTCCTTGCAGGTGAAGGGACTCTCAAGAGTCTTCTCCAACACCACAGTTCAAAAACGTCTGCCCTTTACTCAAGTGATTTTAACTGATTGTTAAAAAGGCAGTGTTTGAAATTTCACACCAGTCAGAGTGGCTGTGATCTAAAAGTCTGCAAGCAATAAATGCTGGAGAGGGTGTGGACAAAAGGGAACCCTCTTACACTGCTGATGGGAATGCAAACTAGTGCAGCCACTATGGAAAACAGTGTGGAGATTCCTTTAAAAATTGCAAATAGAACTGCCATATGACCCAGCAATCCCACTGCTGGGCATACACACCAAGGATACCAGAATTGAAAGAGACACATGTACCCCAATGTTCATTGCAGCACTGTTTATAATAGCCAGGACATGGAAACAACCTAGATGTCCATCAGCAGATGAATGAATAAGAAAGCTGTGGTACATATACACAATGGAGTATTACTCAGCCATTAAAAAGAATAAATTTGAATCAGTTCTAATGAGATGGATGAAACTGGAGCCGATTATACAGAGTGAAGTAAGCCAGAAAGAAAAACACCATTACAGTATACTAACACATATATATGGAATTTAGAAAGATGGTAATTATAACCCTGTATGCGAGACAGCAAAAGAGACACAAATGTATAGAATGAACTTTTGGACTCTGTGGGAGAGGGAGAGAGTGGGATGATTTGGGATAATGGCACTGAAACATGTATACTATCATGTAAGAAACAAATCACCAGTCTATGTTTGATACAGGATACAGGATGCTTGGGACTGGTGCACGGGGATGATCCAGAGAGTTGATATAGGGTGGGAGGTGGGGAGTTGGTTCAGGATTGGGAACTCATGTACACCCGAGACGGATTCATGTCAATGTATGGCAAAATCAATACAATAATGTAAAGTAAAATAAAGTAAAAATTAAAATAAAAAAAAAGGCAGTGTTTGAAATTTCTCTAATGTGCTATAGGATATTTGGTGACAGAAGTTATAATTCGAGGCCTCAAGTTCTATGAATGATTCTTTCTATTATGATTATAGTAGCAAAAGATGATATAAATTTGACCTTTCTATGAAGATACTTTAAAGTACAGTTTGTCATCCATAGCTTCAGGTTTCAGCGAACTAAATCTGTTCACTGTACTGGACTAAATCTGGACAGAGGACTAAATATGTTCACTGTACCAAACCATTTTATGTAAGGAACTTAAATAAAAACCATCCTTGGATTTTGGTATCTTTGGAGACTCCTGGAATCAATCCCTTGCAGATACCAAAGGGTGACTGTAAATAACTTCTTGAGTAACTAACATACTATTTCAAAACAGTAGATTGATTTACCATTAAAAAAGTGAGAATGAGAGAAACTAAATATTATCACCAACTTTCATGTTTGAAAAGAAAATTCTAAATAGAGTACCAATACATAAAAAATACAAAGCTGCATTCTTTTGTGAGAATACCTATACACACATATGATCACAAATTTAGTCTTTACTAATAGTTAACAATCACAAATGAACTAAACAATCACAAGAATTTGCTGAGGAACAAGGCTATGGTTTTTCCAGTGGTCATGTATGGATGTGAGAGTTGGACTGTGAAGAAGGCTGAGTGCCGAAGAATTGATGCTTTTGAACTGTGGTGTTAGAGAAGATTCTTGAGAGTCTCTTGGACTGCAAGGAGATCCAACCAGTCCATTCTGAAGGAGATCAGCCCTGGGTGTTCTTTGGAAGGAATGATGCTAAAGCTGAAACTCCAGTACTTTGGCCACCTCATGAGAAGAGTTGACTCATTGGAAAAGACCCTGATGCTGGGAGGGATTGGGGGCAGGAGGAGAAGGAGATGACCAAGGATGAGATGGCTGGATGGAATCACGGACTCAATGGACGTGAGTCTGAGTGAATTCCGGGAGTTGGTGATGGACAGGGAGACCTGGCGTGCTGCCATTCATGGCGTCGCAGAGTCGAACATGACTGAGTGACTGAACTGAACTGAACTGAAAGCAATTTGAACTTTATGGTGTGGGTGAGAGTTACAGGTTTAAATCAGCTTTAATTTTAGTATGTTTTTGGTTTTGACTTTGTTTTTATAAATATTAACAAATAAGTTTTGATTGAGAAAGTTAAGTACCTGGAAACTCATATGTTTTTCTGTAACAGCTCACCATGCAATCTTATATTTTTAACTAAAATATCCCAGAAGCTTTATATAATAATGGAAATTCATTAATGATAGCTAATAACATCTTATTCCTTAATAATTGAAGCTTAGTCAGAAAATAATAAATTTTGTGGACCTAGGAAAAGATAGAGGTTTTCAGCCATTTTATAGTTTGAATATCTGAAAAATATATTTTCCTAATTCTTCTATGTGGACATTTCAATTATTAATATATTTTACATACTTACCTCTGCATATTTTATAGGCACTCAAATAAAATTGCAAAGGAAATTTCAATTTTTTATTGAAATATATTTATCTAAAATATAAGGTACAGATCTTTGCAACCTTAGTGTGCTAAGTTGACTCATTCAGTTTATTTAAAGTCAGCTCTGAAAGTTAAACAAACCAGCCACTTGAACTCTGATTCAAAGTGTTAGAGTCAATACATGTAAAAAAAAAAGGGGGGGGGATCAGAATAAATGTGAACATGAAGGAATTATCCATAAAAGTAAACTTATTATTAAGTGATACAAATATTGATAAATTCTGGAAGATATGAGTCAAAGAGGACAAAATTTCTTGAGAAGTAAAATCAATCAGAGAAAATCAGAACCCAAAAACCAGACCTATGTAAGCTACTTTTAAAGATAACTGGGACTGATTGTAAATTTAAACTAATAGAAAATGGCTTTAGGATAGTCATCTGGGTATTTGAAGAACCAGCATTTAAAGATTGGGGTTAATCACATATTTTTGCCTCTCCCATGTATATAAAATTGCTAGCAGTAGGCCTGCCTAACATACACGTGGATTGAAAGGTTTCAGTTCAGTTCAGTCACTCAGTCATGTCTGACTCTTTGCAACGCCAGGCCTCCCTGCCCAGCACAACTACCGGAGTTTACCCAAATTCATGTACATTGAGTCGGTGATGCCATCCAGCCATCTCATCCTCTGTAGTCCTCTTCTCCTCCTGCCCTCAATCTTTCCCGGCATCAGGGTCTTTTCCAGTCAGTCAACTCTTTGCATGAGGTGGCCAAAGTATTGGAGTTTCAGCTTCAGCATCAATCCTTCCAATGAACATCCAGGACTGATCTCCTTTAGAATGGACTGGGTGGATCTCCTTGCAGGCCAAAGGACTCTCAAGAGTCTTCTCCAACGCCACAGTTCAAAAGCATCAATTCTTCGGTGCACAGCCTTCTTCATAGTCCAACTCTCACATCCATACATTACCACTGGAAAAACAATAGCCTTGACTAGACAGACCTCTGTTTGTAAAGTAATGTCTCTGCATTTTAATATGCTATCTAGGTTGGTCATAACTTTCCTTCCAAGGAGTAAGCGTCTTTTAATTACATGGCTGCAGTCACCATCTGCAGTGATTTTTGGAGCCCCAAAACAGTCTGACACTGTTTCCACTGTTTCTCCATCTATTTCCCATGAAGTGATGGGACCAGATTCCAAGATCTTAGTTTTCTGAATGTTGAGCTTTAAGCCAACTTTTTCACTCTCCTCTTTCATTTTCATCAAGAGGCTTTTTAGTTCCTCTTCACTTTCTGCCATAATGGTAGTGTCATCTGTATAACTGAGGTTATTGATGTTTCTCCTGGAAATTTTGATTCCAGCTTGTGCTCCTTCCAGCCTAGAGTTTCTTATAAAATCACTGAATTAAAGAATATTTAAGCTTGAAATTTTTATATATTAAAATCTGAGCAACAAACTCAAAAACAAACAAAACATACCTCAGCCTAGATGTAACTTCCACTGCATTAACCCAGTTCCAGAATAATGGTCGTCTAACCGAAGCCTTTGACTGTGTGGANGTTTCTTATAAAATCACTGAATTAAAGAATATTTAAGCTTGAAATTTTTATATATTAAAATCTGAGCAACAAACTCAAAAACAAACAAAACATACCTCAGCCTAGATGTAACTTCCACTGCATTAACCCAGTTCCAGAATAATGGTCGTCTAACCGAAGCCTTTGACTGTGTGGACCAGAATAAACTGTGGAAAATTCTGAAAGAGATGGGAATACCAGACCACCTGACCTGACTCTTGAGAAATCTGTGTGCAGGTCAGGAAGCGACAGTTAGAACTGGACATGGAACAACAGACTGTTTCCAAATAGGAAAAGGAGTACGTCAAGGCTGTTTATTGTCACCCTGCTTATTTAACTTCTATGCCGAGTACATAATGAGAAACGCTGGACTGGAAGAAACACAAGCTGGAATCAAGATTGCCGGGAGAAATCTCAATAACCTCAGATATGCAGATGACACCACCTTTATGGCAGAAAGTGGAGAGGAACTAAAAAGTCTCTTGATGAAAGTGAAAGAGGAGAGTTAAAAAGTTGGCTTAAAGCTCAACATTCAGAAAACGAAGATCATGGCATCCGGTCCCATCACTTCATAGGAAATAGATGGGGAAACAGTGGAAACAGTGTCAGACTTTGTTTTTTGGGGCTGCAAAATCACTGCAGATGGTGACTGCAGCCATGAAATTAAAAGATGCTTACTCCTTGGAAGGAAAGTTATGACCAACCTAGATAGCATATTCAAAAGCAGAGATATTACTTTGCTGACTAAGGTCCGTCTAGTCAAGGCTATGGTTTTTCTGGTAGTCATGTATGAATGTGAAAGTTGGACTGTGAAGAAGGCTGTGCACCGAAGAATTGATGCTTTTGAACTATGGTGTTGGAGAAGACTCTTGAGAGTCCCTTGGCCTGCACGGAGATCCAACCAGTCCATTCTGAAGCAGATCAGCCCTGGGTGTTCTTTGGAAGGAATGATGCTAAAGCTGAAACTCCAGTACTTTGGCCACCTCATGAGAAGAGTTGACTCATTGGGAAAGACTCTGATGCTGGGAGGGATTGGGGACAGGAGGAGAAGGGGACGACCGAGGATGAGATGGCTGGATGGCATCACTGACTCGATGGACTTGAGTCTGAGTGAACTCCGGGAGTTGGTGATGGACAGGGAGGCCTGGCGTGCTGCAATTCATGGGGTCGCAAAGAGTCAGACACGACTGAGCTACTGAACTGAACTGAAAGAGATGGAAAGGTACCCTAGAATGCCTACATGTCCTCCCTTAGGGATACTAACCTAAGATTTTTCGTACTTACTTAGTGTGAGCTATCAGTTGTTTCATTCAAGAGAGATACTGTTTTGTAAAATACACTTTTACAACTCTAGAGGCAATTCACATGCTTAATCTAATCTTTCACTAATGAATATGAATTAAGAATCAGTCAAACTTTCATAGTATCTATGATCAGGAAATATATAGACTAAAATGAGTATATGGAACAAATGACCCTGAAAGAAGCAGATATAATTCAGACACTAAAAGGGGACATTATAAATTCAAATTAGTACACCTTGAGAAATGCAGGAAGGCATTGTATTTCTATGAAAATACAAACTGATATGAGACAACAATCATAGAACAAAGAGCTTAGAGGAACTTTTAAATTAGTATTTTCAAAAAATTTTATTGGCATATATTTTACTTACAATTGGTGTTAGTTTCATGAAACTCAGTTATACATATACATATATCTGCATTTTTTGAGAATCTTTGCCTGAGGTGATGGACAGGGAGGCCTGGCGTGCTGCAATTCATGGGGTCGCAAAGAGTCAGACACGACTGAGCTACTGAACTGAACTGAAAGAGATGGAAAGGTACCCTAGAATGCCTACATGTCCTCCCTTAGGGATACTAACCTAAGATTTTTCGTACTTACTTAGTGTGAGCTATCAGTTGTTTCATTCAAGAGAGATACTGTTTTGTAAAATACACTTTTACAACTCTAGAGGCAATTCACATGCTTAATCTAATCTTTCACTAATGAATATGAATTAAGAATCAGTCAAACTTTCATAGTATCTATGATCAGGAAATATATAGACTAAAATGAGTATATGGAACAAATGACCCTGAAAGAAGCAGATATAATTCAGACACTAAAAGGGGACATTATAAATTCAAATTAGTACACCTTGAGAAATGCAGGAAGGCATTGTATTTCTATGAAAATACAAACTGATATGAGACAACAATCATAGAACAAAGAGCTTAGAGGAACTTTTAAATTAGTATTTTCAAAAAATTTTATTGGCATATATTTTACTTACAATTGGTGTTAGTTTCATGAAACTCAGTTATACATATACATATATCTGCATTTTTTGAGAATCTTTGCCTGTGTAAGTCATTACAGAATATTGACTAGTGTTCCCTGTGCTATTCAGTAGGAACGTGTGAACGCATCCTCAGTTTTTCAGTTGTATCTGACTCTTTGTGACCCTATGGTCTATAACTTCCCAGGCTCCTAGGTCCATAGGATTGTCCAGGCAAGAATATTAGAGAGGGTTGCCATATCCTCCGCAGGGAATCTTCCTGACACCACGTCAAAACCACATCTCCCATATCTCCTGAACTGGAAGGCATATTCTTTATCACTGAGTCACCTGGGAAGCACTTATTAGTTATTGATTTTATATTTGGTAGTGTCTGTATGTCAGTCTCAATGTCCCAATTTATTTCACCTCTGCTTTCCCCCCTGTGAAATCTAAGTTTGTTTTATACATATGTGACTGTTTCTGTTTTGTAAATCAGTTCATTTGCAACATTTTTTTAAAGCAGGGAATCTTCCTGACACCACGTCAAAACCACATCTCCCATATCTCCTGAACTGGAAGGCATATTCTTTATCACTGAGTCACCTGGGAAGCACTTATTAGTTATTGATTTTATATTTGGTAGTGTCTGTATGTCAGTCTCAATGTCCCAATTTATTTCACCTCTGCTTTCCCCCCTGTGAAATCTAAGTTTGTTTTATACATATGTGACTGTTTCTGTTTTGTAAATCAGTTCATTTGCAACATTTTTTTTAAGATTCTGCATGTAAGTGACATCATATGATATTTGTCTTTCTCTAACTTTACTCAGTATAACAATCTCTAGGTTCATTCATGTTCCTGAAATGGCATTATTGTGTTGTTTTTTAATGGCTAATATTCCATTGTATATATGTACCACATCTTTATCCATTCCTGTCAATGATCATTTATGTTGCTCCATGTCCTGGCTATTGTAAATAGTGATGCAGTAAATATTGGAGTGTATATCTTTTTGAGTTATGGTTTTCTCTGGATATATACCCAGGAATGGGACTGGTGGATCATATATAACTCTGACTTTAGTTTTGTAAAGATCTTCCATACTGTTATTGACAGTGGATATGCCAATTTACACTCTCACCAACAATATAGTAGGGTTCCTTTTTCTCCACACCCTCTCTAGCATTTATTATTTGTAAATGTTTTTATTATGACCTTTCTAACTGGTGTACCGTGATTATTCAATGTAGTTTTATTTGCATTTCTCTAATAATTAGTCATGTTGATCATTTTTCATGTGGTTTTTAGCCATCTAAATGTCTTTTTGGAGAAATGTTTGTTTAGATCTTCTGCCCATTCTTCGACTGGATTGTTTGTTTCCTTGATGTTGACCTGAATGATCTGTTTGTGTATTTTGGAGATTAATACCTTGTCAGATGCTTCATTTGCAAATATTTTCTTTAATTCTGAAGGTTATCTTTTCCATTTGTTTATGAGTTTCTTTGATGTTCAAAATCTTTTGAGTTTATTTAGGTCCCATTTATTTATTTTTGTTTTATTTTCGTTTCTCTAGGAGGTGGATCAAAAAAGATCTTGTTGCAAACTATGGAAAGAATGGTCTGCCAGTGTTTTCCTCTAACAATTTTACTACATCTAGATTTTTAATTCATTTTGAGTTTATTTTTGTGTATGATGTTAAGGAGTGTTCTAGTCTTATTCTTTCACAGATAGTTGTCCAGTTTTCCCAGCACCACTTATTGAAGAGGCTGTTGTCTTTTTTTTTCCTTTCTCCTGTTATATATTCTTGCCTCTTTTGTCATAGATTAGGTGACCATAGATGAGGTGACCATGGATTCATGTGTTTATCTGAAAATTCTCTCTTATTCCATAGATCTATGTGTTTTTTTTGTGCCAACACCATACTCTTTTGATGACTGTAGCTTTGAAATATAGTTTGAATCAAGGGAGCCTGATTTCTCCAGTTTTATTTTTCTTTGTCAACATTGCTTTGACTATTTGGGCTGCATTGTGTTTCTGCACAAAATTTAAGAGCTTCTGTCTTGCCTAACATTTATTTAGTTCAGTATTGCAGATGCATGATATACTGCCTGTTTATATTACACAATTATATTTCTTACACAATTTTATGTGATCTGGTGTGCACAGGTTAGAGACTCAAAAATTACCAGTGAATGGTTGCAGTCTTTCTAATCGATGACATTTATTGTATGTGACCTGTTTACTTCCACAAATACACCACAATTATGGCAGCTGAAAATTGAAATCTGATGATACTGTTTATTTACTATCATCTTTCAAATACTCCATAATGGAAATATTTTAAATTACATTATAGTCCAACATTTGCTGATCATCTGCACCTTTTTGCTAAGTTATAGTTAACCAAAAATAAATCTTTACAAAGCTCTGTAATAGGGAAATGTAAAGGTAGGAAAATCAGCTCTGCATTGTTAAAAGTCAACATTTGTTATTTTTATATAGCTTCTCTCATTATATTCCATTTTGTTTGCCAGTTTCTTTATATACCTTCATATACACAGGTATATGTTCCTCTTCCCTTATCTCATGGACCCCTCTAAAACTGAAATTGTTTCAGCAGCATTTGTGATAGAAGCTACACTCTTCATGCATTTCTCCCATTATGCATAAATAGATCCTAGTCCCTTATGCTCTGTCACTTTACCATTTCTTCTCTTTCATCCTCCACAGGAGTCCTAACAAGCCTCAGTGTATATAATGGTCAGTGTGCTTTGAATTCACAGACTTGGATATTTTCTCTTCTACAGCCCTGTATTGGAAATGGGTCAAGAACTGGGCCAAAACCTCTAGAGTGCAGCAGACATCAAAAGCCAGTATTTTATTCCCCCCTCCCAAATGAATGTCAGTAGGCTGATTTCCTATTCCCCAAGGAACATCTGAATGGTGTATTGCAAACTGAGCAGCCTCTCCACAGACCAGAACCTAAAACATTTACAGACTAGAAAGTAAAAAAACATATAGTATATGCTAATTCTTTCCTTATGAATAGTTATTTGTGTCTTCACTATTTAATGAAGTTACAGACTGTGGCCTCTCTGTGAAAGTACAGTAATTAGGAATCAATTATGCACTATATTGAAACGTTGGTTACTCCGCTGCTTTAAGATAATTGGGAAGTAACTATATTGTCATTTTTATGTACACTGACTACATTGAATCACAGTGTTTCAGTGATAACATGCTGGCAAATTGCACATACATTTTTTCATATTAGGTTATGAAATGTGAACACTGCTCTCATAGAATGAACTCGAAAGATAATGTGTAAGTTCAAGCAGCTATGTAAAAATAGTCAAGCCTTCTCAGTTAATTTTCATTTCAAATGCAATTAGTGCTACTTAATAGAATGTGGTGTGATATTAGAAAATGGATCTAAATGCATTGTTGGTTTACTTCTGTGTGTATATATGTGTGCAAATGTGTATTTTAGCTTGGTTACTGGAGAGATTGAAAAATTAAAGTGTTTTTTTTAGAGTATTTATTTTAAAATAAATACTTTGAGAATAACATAAAAATAAGTAAATAGAAACACTGATAGGCTGAAATCCAGTGCCCTGAAAAAGTTTTCAATTGAGACTTTTTAGAGAGGTATATTCTTTGCTAATTATGTGACTGGGAATCAAACTCTTGTGACATTGGAGAAATGTTTTGCTTGCTTATTTATTTGTCTGTATTGCTAGCATTGATGTTGCTAATGTGTTATCATAGAGATGAGTAGGGGTGACAAATCTTGAGCCAAGAACTTAGTTGAATATTCTAATATTAATATCATCAGAATTTCCACATTAAAGATAAATATATTCTTTACCTTCTAAAAACAAAGCAAGAGAACTCTCAAGAGATTTAACTTAGGCAACAATTGTGTTAACAGAACTGGTAGTGATGGCCCCTAATTTAAATGACCTGTCTCAATTTTTGGTTAGTGAGCTGATTTGGCATGTTAATGTATCATTTTTAAGGAGCAGCAGCTGTGCTTTGCTGGAGCAGCCGTGGAGAGATATCCCACTCCCAAGGTAAGAGAAACCCAAGTAAGATAGTAGGTGTTGCAAGAGGGCATCAGAGGGCAGACACACTGAAACTATACTCACAGAAAGCTAGTCAATCTAATCACACTAGGACCACACCCTTGTCTAACTCAATGAAACTAAGCCATGCCCGCAGGGCAACCCAAGATGGGCGAGTCATGGTGGAGAGGTCTGACAGAATGTGGTCCACTGGAGAAGGGAATGGCAAACCACTTCAGTATTCTTGCCTTGAGAACCCCATGAACAGTATGAAAAGGCAAAATGATAGGATACTGAAAGAGGAACTCCCCAGGTCAGTAGGTGCCCAATATGCTACTGGAGATCAGTGGAGAATTAACTCCAGAAAGAATGAAGGGATGGAGCCAAAGCAAAAACAAAACCCAGCTGTGGATGTGACTGGTGATAGAAGCAAGATCCGATGTTGTAAAGGTCTTCATGTAATGCATACTTTAACTTCAAATGGAGTAAGTCCAGCTCATCCGCTCTGTCGTCCCCTCTCCCCAGTAGCTCCCCACCCCCATAATCTGCCTGATCACGTCTCCCCCTCCATGACCCGTCCCATGACTGCTCCAAGCTGGCTCAGCTTCTGTGACCCTCCAGCCTCTCTGAGCACACCTCTTCTGAATGCTAGTGCCCCTCCCACTCTTGCCATCCTCCACCAAATGCCCAGCTGCCAAGGGACATTGAGTGTTCCATGCTCCTAACTTCACTGCCTTTCAAAACTTACCCCTTCTGGGCTCCATCTACAGCAGACCCCCTGATGACACATGTACAGTAGGGTAGCGGGCCGATGTTCTAGACTTTCCATCCTGGTTGCACTTGAAGACCCTCTTGGGGAATTAGCCTTTCACATTATGAAAGTTCTGTCTAACGGAAATTTCATAGCACTGGAGGAGACCAAAAGGGAGAGATTAGAGGGTGCATGCAGTTAGAGAGCAGAGAAGGCGATGGCACCCGACTCCAGTACTCTTGCCTGGGAAATCCCATGGACGGAGGAGCCTGGTAGGCTGCAGTCCATGGGGTCGCTAAGAGTCGGACATGACTGAGCAACTTCGCTTTCACTTTTCACTTTCATGCATTGGAGAAGGAAATGGCAACACACTCCAGTGTTCTTGCCTGGAGAATCCCAGGGATGGGGGAGCGTGGTGGGCTGCCGTCTATGGGGTCACACAGAGTCAGACACGACTGAAGCGACTTAGCAGCAGCAGCAGTTAGAAACAATATAATAGACACCAATTATTACACAACTGTTTGGTTCTAGGCGCTTATGCGAGGTGCCTCACATTCTTTATCAAATTCCAATTCCAACTGGATATCAAATATCCAATTCCAATATTGAATTCCAATTCGACCAGTGAGACAAGGTAATTATAATAAAGAAAATAAAATTAAGTACTTACATGCTAAGCAGTTTACCTGGATTGTCTTGTGTAATACACAACCTTTGACATAGGAGCTGTCATTGTTGCATTTCCCAAATGAGGGAACCAAGCCATAGACCAGTTAAGTAACTTGTCACACAACTATTGAGACGAGGAGGCTGAAACACAGGTTAAGCGACAAGCCCAACGTCACCCAGCAAACAAGCGACTGAGGAAAATATATGTTTTTCCCCTATTTGCTTATCATGCCTCCTCCTGGAGCACGAAAAATTTCTAGGTTGAGGTGAGGGCAGCTGGGGACCAGGAACTGCTAGGGTGGAGATGGGAGGGGGTACTTTGTCAGCTCCAGACATCAGCATATCCCTGGCATGGAGGGTGTCCAGGAATATTTCAGGGCCCCAGCTCCAAACACCTGCCAAAAGTCCTCTGGTTTTGTGAGCCTCTCCTAGTAATCCTTCCTTGGCTCCTGCCCCATCTGGTTGTTCCAGCTGTTGTTCAGAATTTCAGGTGTCGTCCAGCACCTCCTTGGAATGCTGCCTCCTCCAGGAAGCTTCCTGGATTCCTTTAACCCAGAGCTATCTGACCTTCTCTGGAACATTGTTCACTCACCTGGCAGTCCTGTTCATCCTTGGGGTAAGTACTGTCAACTGGACTTCCAACCAGGTGTTGAGCTCCTTTAGGCTCTAACACCTTATGTGTGATAAATGGTCAGAGAATTCTTTTTGAATGAATAAGCCCTGCACTTGGGCATTCCCCTGGGTTACTGGGGTCATGGATGTCAGTGCCTCTGGTGAGGCTGGAAGGTGAGGGAGGGCAGGAAGTACAAATGTGTGACACGTTCAGGTGCCGACATTAGGGAGTGGTGAGGTCTGCAGCAAACTAGAGTCTGCATGCTTACCTGAGGGGCTTACCATCAGATTCAGTCACACCCACTCCCCACAAATGGCTGGGACCTATTCTTGCCCTAACCCCCCTCACTTTCTTTTCCTTTCTCCAGCTTTATTTTCTACTTTGTGCATATCACTTTATTTTTAAAGGACTTTATTTAGTTTTATCTTAAATATTTATTTATTTGGCTGCATTGAGTCTTAGCTTGGCACCGGCTTCTCTAGCTGCGGCATGCAGACTGACCTGCCCCTGTGGCAAGTGGGTCTTAGTCCTTAGCCAGGGACTGAAGCCCCATCCCCTGCACTGGACGTCAGATTCTTAACCACTGGATGACCAAGGAAGTCCCTAAAGCATACTCTATGTACTATTTATTATGTTTAACACCTGTTGTCCCTCACAACATGAGTACCTGAGGGCAGAGATTTTGTCTATTTGTGTGTTTTTTTATGGTTAGCATTTTTCTAGAAATAAATTATTTTAAATTAACTTTTATTGGAGTATAGTTGATTTACAATGGTGTGTTAGTTTCTGCTGTACAGCAAAGTGAATCAGCTATACAAATACATAGTCCCATTACATATACATACATACTCTATTCCCACACAGGGCATTACAGAGTATTGCGTAGACTTCCCTGTGCTATACACTGGATGCTTATTAGCTCTCTATTTTATATATCGTGGTGTGATATGTCCATCCCAGTCCTGTGCTATACGCTGGATGCTTATTAGCTCTCTATTTTATACACAGCAGTGTGCATATGTCCATCCCAGTCTCCCAATTTATCCTCCGACCCCAATTTGGTCTGTTTCGTACTCTGCTGCAGTCCAGCCGCTCATCAGTGCCCTGCAGGAAGCAGGTTCTCAGTAGACAGGTGTTGAATAAACCCTCCTTATAAGTCCAAGACAGCTGCTTACAAGTCCGCAGTGAAGAGAGCTGCCCCGGCGCCCTTCGCAGTGTCTAGGTTTCCGGAAGCGTGCAGGGTTTAAGACAGGAAGAGTGCATTGGGGGTCCCAACGAGTCCTGGGTGACTTCCCCGTGCGGCCAGTTTTGGCATTTCTGGAAGAAGCTGGTGCGGGGTGCGGGGGTTATGGGTGCGGTGCTGGGGGAGGGGGGTCCTCACTCCAGAGCACCCCCCCCCACACACACGCACAGACTCCAGACCCCCCCACCGCACACGCCCCCGCATGTCCCAGAAGACGCAGGATTCCCAAGGCCAGAAACAAACGCGGCGGGAGGAACGTCCTAAAAAAGTGGGGAACCGGCGGAGAGGGGGAGGGGAGCGACACCCCGGGGTGCACGGGGCTCCCGCAGGGGGGCCGAGGACTAGG
>SJXQ01010874.1:227037-237986 GCA_006408695.1 Aepyceros melampus | reverse complement strand
CACCCGAGGGGCGGGGGGTGGGCGGTGGGGGGGAAACGCAGCAAATAGGTGCCTCGGGAAGGTGGGACCCAGGCCCCAGGTCCCATCCGAGGCTCTGGCCTGGCTTGTTCCGGTCCCAACAGGGTGGGTAGGCTGATGCCAGCTTGGTGCGTAGGCTGTTTGTGGACCAGAGTTGGCTGGGGAGAAATACAGCAGCTGATGCCCGCCCTCGGTCCTGTCTGGTTTACAGTGAAAGATTTTTTTTTTTGTCTTGTCTGCCCCCTTCCCCCACTGCTGAGATGGGAGGCGGGAGAGGAGGAGAAGGTGAGGATAAATGGCCCGCACAGACGGCAGAGGCCAAGGTCTGTCTGGCCCTGCTCCCTTCCCCACCCCCCAGGCCACTTGCTGCCCGCTGGAATTCTCTCTCTTCCTTAGTTTTGCCTTATGGGAGGCCTTGAAAAGCTTAAAAGGTCATCAGGGTGTGAGGGACACAGTGGCAAACCACAGAGCTTGGCCGCGACCCAGCTCCAAGACCGAGCTGCCCCCCACTCTCTCCCGCCCAGCTCTGCACCCCACGTGCACTGACACATGTGCCCGCTTTTCTCTGGGCACAACCATAAATAACTCACGTTGTCCTGGCTCCGGCCTGGCGGCGGTGCAAAAGGAACTGTCTGTCAATGGTCTTGGAGTTGGAGGTTCCATCCCTCACCCACCCTGCCTTCCCATCACAGGTCCGTAAGCCACTCACGAGCCCTCCTCCGGGTAGCTTCCTGCTACCCCAGGTGAAATCCCTGCCGCCTGCCCTGCATTCTCCAGCCTAACCTGCTTGTGCCTTGGTTATTTATGCCTCTCCCATGGCCCGCAGACTGGAAGTGCTTTAAGACGGGAGTCTGTGACTCATCTGTCATCGTCCTTGCACCTGACCTGGGTCTGGCACCAAGTACATGTTTGTGGAATGAGTGAATGAATCCACTTGAACCCTGAGAAATAGCTGGCACTCTGGAGGAGAAGGGTGAGCCCCCTCTTGGGCTCTCCTCCCATCCCCAGGGCCAAAGAGCTACTGCAAACAGACTGTCATTCAGGCCCTTCCTTGGCCTAGAGGTGATGAGCAGCTATGGCATTTAGAGATAGATACTGGGGTCCTGATGGCTCTAGAGGGTCTTTTTGGGCCCCAGGCTTGACTCCCTGGCTGCTCCAGGTTTGCTGGAAGGTCCTGGTGAAAGTCTGACTTGCCTCAAGCCTCTGGGTTGGCACTTGCCTCTCAGGGTGCTGAGCCCATACCAGGCTCTCTGTCTCTGTCCCAGCCCTTAGGAGGGTCCCGGTCAGCCTCAGGGCATCTGGGAAGGCCCGAGGCAGGCCATGCTCAGCCTCTGGGGTCCTCACAGCGAGCTCTGAACAGATCTGATGATTGTGTGGAGGAGCCAGTGTAGGCCAGAAGAGGAGGCTGCCAGCAAGAGTCGGTCCAGCCACAGGGCTGTGCCTGTGACATGGACTTCTCAGGGCGTCTGCAGCCCTCGTTGCTCCTTTGACAGTCATGCTGATAAGACAGCAGCAAGATGTCCTTGTCCTCATCCCACAGAGAGGGATTCTGAGGGGCAGCAGCAGAGCCCAGCCCAGGACACAGTTCCTGGCTCCAAGTCCAGTGTTCTGTCCACTGCACTTGAGGGAGCTGGGGCGAGGCCCCAGGCCCAGGTCAGTGGGTTGTCCTCAATCCCGTCTGGCTCTGTCCCACCCCCAGTGATGGAGAAAGGAAGGGTGCAATGCTTCAGGGCTGGGAGAAGATATGGAGGATGGTTTGGTTATGCCTGCAAGTGGTTGGCCCAGGGGAGGGATGCAGAAAAAACAGTAGAAACCAGCAGTGCACAGCATCTGCCAGGAGCCAGGAGGCAGCCACTTTTTCTGTCTTGAGTCATTCAATCTTCACTTGAACCCAATTGGATGCTATTATTATCCCCATTTTACACATGAGGAGACTGAGGCACTGAGAGGTCATCATCCAAGGTGACATGGTTTGAAGCCAGAGGAGCTTGGATTTGAACTGAGGCTCGAGAGTCCGTTATTCCCTATGTATTCCTTAACGCAAGAGCAAAGTGATGGAGAAAGGAAGGGTGCAATGCTTCAGGGCTGGGAGAAGATATGGAGGATGGTTTGGTTATGCCTGCAAGTGGTTGGCCCAGGGGAGGGATGCAGAAAAAACAGTAGAAACCAGCAGTGCACAGCATCTGCCAGGAGCCAGGAGGCAGCCACTTTTTCTGTCTTGAGTCATTCAATCTTCACTTGAACCCAATTGGATGCTATTATTATCCCCATTTTACACATGAGGAGACTGAGGCACTGAGAGGTCATCATCCAAGGTGACATGGTTTGAAGCCAGAGGAGCTTGGATTTGAACTGAGGCTCGAGAGTCCGTTATTCCCTAATGTATTCCTTAACGCAAGAGCAGGAGGGCTGTGGACCTTGGGGCTGGGGGCTTGTCTCCATGGAGACACAGGTTTTAGGTACTCCCACGTGGCAGACAGTGCGTGCTTGATTAGGTGGGACTGTGATGGTTTCAGAGGCTCAGGATGAAAACTCTTTGAGCTCCTGCTGTGTGGCAGACGGAGACATTTATAGGACGCCCACCTGAATCTGTCCCTCCCCTGCTCTGAGTCCTCCCTTTTCTTTGAGGACAGAGCGCAGTCTCCCTCCCGAGGCCCTGCTGCCCTCTCTGGGCCTGGGCTTCCTCTCCCTCCCTCCTCTGCCCTCCAGCTGCTCCGAACTGCTTTCAGTTCCTCAAATAAACCACCTCCTCTCATCTGCAGGCCTGTCCACAGACTGATCCTCTGGCTAGAGCCGCCCCCCGCCACCTCCCTACCTGGTCCCTCTCACCTTCAGGGATCTGCTGAGAGTTTTCCTTCTTCCAGAAGCTTCCATGAATTCCTCCTCCCCACACCTGGCCCACTGCACCTCACACAGTGTCCTCTCTGGCTTTCCACTGCCCCCACCCCACCAGCTGTGGAGCCCTCGGAGGCAGGGTCTGCATCCTGTTCCCATGGCCCCCAGAGCCTGGTGCAGAGGACCCCTCGGAGTTAGCAAATGCTGGTTCCCCTCTTACACTTTCTCTCCAATCTCAGGACTTAGCCTCCTGCTCCCAATCATCACTAAGGACCCCTCCAGAATTTGCATATAGCCCCCCAGCAAGGACGAGCCGGTGGCAGAAAGCCTTTGGTGGAGAAGTGAAACCACCTGTGGGTCTGGCAGGACTGGGGAGGCATTTGGGGTGGGAGTTTGCTGATTCGGGGGAGAGACCTCCCTGGGGAAGCAGGTGGGAGGGAGGGAGGAGGAGTGGGCAGGTCAGAGAGGAGGAGGGCTGCGGGGTGGTTTTACATTTTTCTTAAAGAAAAAAAAAAGCTATTATTATTATTTTTATTATTGTATTACTAAAGTAATATGTACCTGTGTGGAAAAATCTAGAATGTACTGGAAAGCTCAAATTAAAAAAATATATATTAGCCACCTCCGGACCGACCCACTGTGGACACTTAGTGCCTGGTTTCCGGTCAGGGGCCTGTGGACCGGGGAGGGGAGGTGGGGACAGGTCTGGTGGGGCAAGCAGGGCAACAATTCCTGGCTTGTGGACTGCAGGGCAAGGAAGCAGGGTAAGTGGAGAGAGAAGCGGAACTCTGGGAATTCCCTGGGGGTCCAGTGGTTGGGACTCCCCGCTTCCACTGCAAGGGGCACGGGTTTGATCCCTGGTCCAGAAACTAAGGTGGATCACGCATGCTGTGTGGCACAGCCACAATGAATGAATAAAAAATAGACTTAAAAGGGGAGCTCTGATGCAGGCCCAGCAGAGAGCCCCTCCACGGCTTGGGCACTCTGGAGCTGGAGGGGCCCTTCAGAGTTGCTGTGGAATAGCTGGGCCTGAGGACCTCTGCGTCCCTCTGACACTGGGTATGGCTCAGGACGTGCCCTTGGGTAGGTGGCTCCAAAGCAACCACCATCCCAAAGGGACTGCCAGCACCCCCGACAGAAAGGATGGATGGGAAGGTGTGAGACGGGCTGAAGGGAGAACACCAGCAGGAACCTAGCCCCAGATGGCTCTGGGAGACAGGGACTCTAGTCTCAGGGAAGTTGGTGGGGCGTCTCTGGGTGGGGAGCGTTTCTGTAAGGGTGGGGTGGTGCCTGTGCAGACCTCGAGCTTGGGGTAGCAGGTTGACTAAAGACCGCGAGGGCAAAGAGGGTCTTTAGACACTGGGCGGGGGCTGTGGTCTACTTGCCAAATAAACTCTAGGATGCCCAGTTAAATCTGACTTTCAGATGAAACAACACATTGGTAAGCTTTGGTTTGTTTGTTTTTGGTTTGTATATGTATGTCCCAAATATTGCATGGGATTACTGGTACTAAAAATTTTGTATGTTGTTTATCTGAATGTCAGATTTACCTTAGTGTCCTGTATTTTCATTTGTTAAATCTGGGTCCCCTAGACTGGGCTGAGGTGTTGGGGGAGAGAAGGGGAGAGAGGCAGGGAGGGAGCTTAGCGCTCCTAGTTTTCTCTTGTTTTGTATTGAGGGACACTTGTTTGAAGTTGACAGTTTGAAAAAATTAAGATGTCCATTGAAAAAATTTTTGCATTTGTTTCTGTTCGCTGTCTAGAAAATAATTGTCCATTTGTGAGTTTTGGTTCCCTAGTGCTGTTAGAAATAAAATGATCCATCCTATTATTTATTCAGGAGGTGTGATGATCAAAAGTGGAGTCACTAAAGAAGAATAATCCATTTGAGAAATAAAAGTCTTCATCATAAGAAGCTCTTAGGTGGCAGAGGGTGTGGGAAACTGGAACTCTCCCATCAGCTGAGGTTGGCTCGACCTCTTTTGGCAATAGCTGCAAGTTTTTTTTGAAAGCCAGCATTTACTCTTTCCAATACACATAGTTCTAGAATTTTTTACATTAAAAAGAGAAGAGACAGACTTCCCTGGTGGTCCAGTGGTGAGGAATCCATCTTGCAGGGCAGGGAACTTGAGTTCTATCCCTGGGCAGGGAACTAAGACCCTACGTGCAGCAGGGCAACTAAGCACGCATTCCGTAACTGCCGAGCCCGTGTTCCACGAGAGTCCGAGCACCACAGTGAAAGATCTCACGTGACACAACCAAGGCCCACTGCCACAAATTAAAAAAAGAAAAAATAAGAGAAATGAAAATAAACAGTTCTAGGAAAGAGAAGGTATAAATTAGGAAATATGGAAATATTTGTATGTTTATAAATAATAATAGCAAGTACTTGCTGAGAGCTTGCTATGTCTCAGAAACTGTTGTTGAAATATACTGTGATTCAATAAATTGTTCGTACAATAGAATACACGGGTGAGGTTTTAATGGGGCAGTTCCATGCCCCAGGGCTTCTCCTATAGGCGCCTCTTGGCATGCAGAGCTGGGTGGAATGGTCCATGTGGCAAAGCTAAATGTCCGTCAGGAGGGCTGGTGACATAATTAGGACCTGATGAGATGCTGTGATTTTAGGTAGCTATTTTTTTTCTGTCGTTTGGTCAGTGAATGTGGACTGAATGTCTTCTGTGTGCCGGGCGCTGTTTTAGGTGCTGAAGACCCAGAGAAAAGAACTGGGCAGAGCTTAGTATTAGGGTGGAAAGATGGTCAGACTATACTGGCGAGTCAAAGCAGATGGCTTTGTAGAACAACGCGTGTAGTATGATCCATTCAAAAAACGCATATGGGGACTTTGCTGATGGTCCAGTGGTTAGGACTCTGCGCTTCCACTGCCAGGGGGCACCTTTAGATGATCCCAAAAGCCATGTGACTCAGCCAAAAATAAATAAAATATACATATGTATCTTGTGTGCGTATTTGCATAACAGTGACCCCAAAGCTGCAGATCTGATGATTTATCTCTTGGGCAAGTACTGGGGGGTCAAGTGCCAGGCAAGAAGGGCAGTGTTTGATTTTTAGCACCCTGTGCCCTTTGCATTTATACCACAATTGTCATTACTTCTATAAAACATAATTTACAAAACATAAACTGCACTTCATAATACTTGGGATTTTTCTTAGAAGTCTCAAAAAAATGAGCATTTAAATTACACTGCCCTCCAATGCAAATTTGATGCTGTTGGAGTCAGATGCTGCTTACTTTTGGTTTGAAGAGTTTTTATTTGTAACTGGTTTTTTAATTTATTTATTTATTTATTTTTAATGGAAAGATAACTGCTTTACAACATTGTGTTGGTCTCTGCCGTACATCAATATGAATCAGCCATAGGTATACATATGTCCTCTCCCTCTTGAACCTCCCTTCCCCTGCCCACCTCTTCGCACCCCTCTAGGTTGTTGTAGGAGCACCGTTTGCATTCCCTGAGCCATACAGCGTATTCTCACTGGCTCTCTGTTTTCCGTGTGGTAATGGGCATGTTTCTATGCTCCTCTTCCGTTTTTCCCACCCACTTCTTCCCCCACTGTGTTCATAAGTCTGTTCTGTCTGTGCCTCCCTTGCTGCCCTGCAAATAGGTTCTTCAGTATCATCTTTCTGGATTCCATCTATATGTGTTATTATATGGCATTTGTTCTTCTCTTTCTGACTTACTGTGTAATAGGCTCTAGCTTCATCCACCTCATTAGAGTTGACTCAAATGCATTCCAGAAAGTGAAGTCGCTCAGTTGTGTCTGACTCTTTGTGACCCCATGGACTGTAGCCTATCAGGCTCCTCCGTCCATGGGATTTTCCAGGCAAGAATGCTGGAGTGGATTGCCATTTCCTTCTCCAGGGGATCTTCCCGACCCAGGAATCAAACCCAGGTCTCCCGCATTGCAGGCAGACGCTTTACCGTCTAAGCCACCAGGGAAGCTATTCCTTTTTATAGCTGAGTAATATTCCATGGTATATATGTATCACAACTTCTTTACCCACTCATCTGTCAATGGACATCTAGGTTGCTTTCACATGTGACTGGTTTCTAACTGGTCTCCTCATGGGCTTGTGTCTCCTCTCCTTCCTCCTTCCAATCCTGGGGTGGACAAAACATGCTGGGCACTTCACTGGTTGTCCAGTGGTTGAGAATATGTGCTTCCACTCATTGCAGGGGTACAGGTTTGATCCCTGGTTAGGGAGCTTAGATCTGGCATGCTATGCAGTGTGACAGAAATAAATAAAAAATGGAAAATTTTAAAAAAAGAAACCTGCTGGGATAGGAGAGGAGGTAACTGTGGTGTCAGGAGGGCATGGAGAAGTGAGGCAGGCCCTGGAGAGCAGTGCCAGGGATCCTGAGGGGGTCTGAGGGCCTCTGACATAGGCCAGGCGCTGTTCTGTTTGTCAACATTTATTAACTCATTTAGTCTTCTCAGTAACGTTATGAGGTCATCCCATTTTACAGAGGTGGAAACTGAGGTCAAGTGACTTGCGTGAGGTCACACTCGCAGCTGAGTGGCAGAGGGAGGATTCACACCTATGCGTCTGGATGCAGAGGAGATGACCCCTCCTCCCAGTGAAGAGAGTCCTTTGCAACTGTGCTCCCAAAGGCTGGAGGTGATTGACTGTCGATGGTCTTCTGTAGAAGCAGACCTGGAAGGGAAGGATGGTAGATTCAGAGAGCTGGGCACAGGGGCGGGGGAGGAAGTCAGTTCAGGAACCCAGAGGAAGAAGCAGGAGATGAGGCTGGTAGGAGGGCCAGGTGCTGGGTCGCGTGGATGGCCGGCCTCACAGGACCGGCTGGGACAGGTGGCCCAGGGCTCTCCCTGCTCCTTGCAGGGTCTGGCAGAGGCCCAGCCACCCCAGCCCCGCTCTGTCCCACCTGGGCTTTCTCTGGGTCACACATTCTGTCCCTCGCCTGCCTGGGTCCAGCCTTGACTGACCTCCAGAGCAGAAAGGCCGCCGAAGTGGGACAGGGCAAGGGCTGGGCTTTGGGACGCCCCTCCTGAGGTTCAGGCCTGACATGTGTGGAGGGGCCTTATGCTGTTCAGAGCCTCCCCTTAGACTTGATTTTCATCCCTTTTCTTTTTAAACATTTTATCATGGAAAAATATAAGCATTTCCAAAAGTAGAATAGTATAATGAACCGTCATTGTCCCTAACATTCAGCTTCAAATACTGTCAACTCATGGCCAAACTCATGTTTCAGTTCTGTGCCCCTCCCCTCCATAATAATTCAGAGCAAATCCCAGGCATGATTTCATCACAAATATATCAAGATGTGTCTCTAAAAGATAAGGATTTTCCTAACATAATCATAATACCGTCATCACACGTAAGAAGAAATCATTTTCTTTGTATCATCAAATGTCCACTCAGCATTCACATTCCTGGTTGTCAGATGTCTTTTTTTTTTTTTTTTTTTTCACATCTAGTTTGACTCAAGATCCAAATAAGATCCACACACATTGTGATTGGTGGATAAGTCTTAGTCCCCCTCCATCTTTTTCTTTGTCCTTGACAATTTACTCGTTGGAGAAGCTGGGTTATTTGTTTTGTAGGATTCCCGCAGTGTGGATTTTGTGGGTTGCATCCCTGAGGTGTAGCTTAACATGTTCCTCAGTCCCCTGTGTAATTTGGTAGTTGAGTTCATCTTCTGAGCCCTCCCCGTGCAGTCACCGGGCTCTGTCGTCAAGATCCCCAGAGTCCCACAGCTTCTCACCACCTACACTGCTCCCCCGCCTCTGAGCCCCTCCATCACTCTCCCAGATTACTGCAGCAGCCTCTCCCTCGTCTCCCTGCGTCCCCCTTTCCCCAGCAGCCAAAGAGATCCTTTTAAAACCTAAATGAGATCATCTTCCTCCTCCGCTCAAAACTTTAATGGCTCCCTCTTACTTGGAATAAAATCTCAAGCCCTGTAAAAAGTCCTCTAGCAGCCCACAAGGCCCTGTGTGACTCGGCTGTCAGGTCCTGCTGACCTCATCTCATGCCTTCCCCTTTTCGAGGGGCTCCTGGCCATTTCCTGAGCATATCAGATATCCTCCTGCCTCAGCGCCTTTGCTCTGCTCTTCCCTGTGCCTGGCCGCAGAGGTCGACATCTCTGCCCACGTCACCTCCTCAGAGAGGCCTTCCCAGATCACCTGAGACAGCCCCTGTCCTTCTCCACCACCGACCTTGCTCTGTCTTCCCTCATTGCACTCAGGCATCCCTTGTATTCATCTTCTTGTTTTCTGGGCTGTCTCCCCTATCTGCCTGTGAGTTCCCTGAGAGCAGGGCAGCGCGACTCTGCCCAAGGAGCAGACTTCCTCTGCCACTTAGATTCCCTGCCTGTCAGCTCATCTCCTTCCAGCATTTTCTGGAAAGCAAAACAACCCTGGGCTTGTGTGGGGCACTTCAGAGTTTATAAAATACTTCCTGTCTTAGGTCAGAGTCCCTGGAAGCTGTACCTAAGAAGGAGATTCCTGGACTGTGGTTTCCTGCAGGCGTGCGCACAGGAGGGAGAGAGAGGGGGCGTCTGATGGGGTCGGGAAGAAGCCGGGGAAAGGTGCTTTCAGCTGAGTCCAGCTCCGGTCCCGTAGGAAGCCCTGAGTGGGAGCAGTAAGTGCAAGGTTGTCCTCTGAAGCAAGGGGCCTTTGGAGCCTCTTCTCAGGCCTAGGGGAGAGCGTGACCTCCAACACACCCCTAGCTGAGGCTGCCCACCTAAAGCAGCGGTCCAAACACCACTTCAAAAAGCCACATGCACCCCAGTTTTCATAGCAGCATTACTTACCACAGCCAAAATATGGAAGCCACCCAGGTGCCCATCAGCGGGTGGCTAGGGAAGAGGTGGTGTGTCAGCACACACACGTGCACAAACACACACACAGACGCACTGGAGTATCACTCAACCACAGGAGAGAATGAAATCCTGCCGTTTGCAGCCACGTGCATGAACCTAGAGAACATTATGGTTTGTGAAATAAAGTCAGAAAGACAAATACTGTATAAAATCACTTACATGTGGAAAACAGACAAACGTATAAGGAAAACAGAAACAGACTCACAGATGTAGGGGACAAACTAGTGGTTACCAAGTGAGTGTGAGTGTGTGTGTGTGTGTGTGTGTGTGTGTGCAAGTGTGTGTGGGACGGGGAGGGGCAAGAGAGGGGCACGGGGTTAAGCGATAAAGATTGCTATGTATAAAATAGATAAGCAACAAGGATATGCTATACAGCACAGAGAATTACAACCATTATCTGGATATATCTTTTAATGGAGTGTTAATTGTGTAATTACTGAAACCCTATGCTGTACACCGGAAACTGATATTGTAAATCAACTACAATAAAAAAAAACAACTCTCTGGAGAAGGGGGCATCTGTGAGCCACCTGCAGTGGTGCAGGGGTGGGTACCCTGTCGATAAAGGGCTCTGACAGCACCACCTTCACCTCACATCCAGTTTCTGCTTTGAGCCCTGCCATAAGCTGATGAGGAAGGCATTTATTAGTTACCATTATTGCTGTTTTGATAAGTAAGGAAGCTGAGGTTGGGATGGGGATGACTTGTCTGGGGTTGCACAGCAGCAGAGTAGTTCTGGGATTCCATTTCAGATTCTTACTTGGGATGCCCCGTTAGCTGATAAAGTGTCTTAGTGGCTACTGGGTCACTGTTTTACTCTCACATATTCACTCAACAAATATATATTGAGTGCTGTGTGCCCAGATTGAACATTCAGTGGTGAATGAAACCCACCCTGTCCTTGCCCCCTGGAGCTTTCACTCTGTGCCTCTTCCTGCATTTAGCTGAGCCCCCACCCTGCGGACCCCTGCTGAGCCCTCAGCAGCCCCGACTTCAGTAATGAGAACATGTGATGTTTGTGGAGCACTTACTATGTGCTGGGCACTGTGCCAGGCTCGTTGTGTTGATGAGCTCGCGTCCCTTCCCAGCACCCCATTTTTGGATGGGCAAGCTGAGGCTGCAGAGGGCCCTAAGGCTCCAAGCCCAGGTCCTTCCAGGAGCTGGGATGCAAACTGCCCCTGAGCATGGCTCTCTCCGCGCCTGCCTCCCCTGCCCTTCCCCCCACCCCCGCAGC
>SJXQ01010874.1:206868-218533 GCA_006408695.1 Aepyceros melampus | reverse complement strand
CAGCACTGGGCTCCCTCGGGCAGCCAGCTAAGGTGTGACTTACCTTAGCTATTGCTCTGGTGGTCAGGCGAGGAATGAACTCATTCTAAGGCAGGATCCCTGCATCATCCTCTAGCAGGGCGCATTCTGGACTCTGAGGGGACACTTCTAGGTCCTGCTCTTTCCTGAGCAGGACCTGACCTTGGTGCTGAAGACTCATCCTGGGCTGAGACTTCCGCCTTTCCTGACATTCTGCTCTGCTTATAATTAAGCTCTGCGCTTGCTCCTTAGCTTTCCCCGCCCCTCCAGCTGCAGGAGAGGAGAATTTATATGCAGCTAAGGAGGCCCTTGGCTTCCACACTTGGCCTTAAATTAGTGATTAATCACTCTCAGCCTTTTAGAATTGTCTTTCTCCAGTGCATGAGAGCCCCAGCAACAGCCAGCCCATTCCATGGGCTTTATCATTAATCACCAGCCCACCCGCCCCAGTCTCAACTCTGGAGAGACTGCCCAGCCCCGCAGTGTGCCCCTCTCCTGTCCACTGGAGAAGGGTTCGCACCTCCACTGCTGTGCTAGCCCGTGGCCAGTGCTGCCCCAGCGGTGGTCCTCACTGCCGGCCCACAGTGGGTGACCCAGCTCCATCCATGGACTCAGGGGCTGCTTCCGAGAGCCGCTCCTGATGCTGATTCAGGATGGGCTCCTGGGGAGACAGGCTCTGAAATGATTTTTGTGCAGGAATGTCTAAGGGTCTTGTTTTCCTTATATGAGGTGAGGGAAGCAGAACAGGGCAGGGAGAAGGAGAGGTTGAATCGACGGTGCACTTTTTATTTTTTAAGTGCTCCTAGGTTTTCCCTTTATTTATTTTTTGGTCTCACTGCTTGGCGTCTTAGTTCCCCCAATCAGGGTTTGAACCCATGCCCCCTGCATTGAAAGTGTGGAATCTTAACCACTGGACTGCCAGGGAAGTCCCTGACATTTAACACCGGCTTCACTTGATCCCCTGAGGAGTGCTAAGGCTGAGACTGCATGTCAGGGTTGTCCTGCTTAAAGATCCAGGGATCCAGGCCTGTAAGAGCCAGTTATTGGATGTGCGCTTCCCCTGCGAGGGGGCTATGAGGTGGAGGGCAGTCCTTGGGGAAGGAGTCAGACTCGTCAGCAGTAAATACTCCTCACAGCTCGGGCACACCCTTGTCCTGAGGCAGGGCTGCTGGGTGGTGTAGCGCCCAGCCCAGCTCACAGTGTATTTCGTTTTTCATGAACTGGTGGACATTTGGGTTGTTTGGGGGCTAGTGTGAATCCCACTACCTTGTGCATTTAGGTACATGCCTCCCCACCTTTTATTTTCTTTGGATCTAACGAAATGGCACTCCCTCTCTTGCAGTGGAAGTACTGAGTCTTACTCCCTGGACCTCCAGGGAAGTCCCTTATGTACATGCCATTTGGTGGCCGTGAACACTCCTTACTGTTGGGTAGCCACTCGAGAATGGCAGGGTTGGTGAACTTTAGTAGATATTGCCAAATAGTTTTCCAAAGTGGCTGTCCTGTTTTATAATCCCACCAGCAGTGTTCCAGAGTTCTGGTTGCTCTGCAGCCTCACCAACACATAATATTGTCTGTCGTTTTATTTTAGCCATTCTGGTGGTCCAGGCATCAGTGGTTCTTTTTTTCTTTCCTTTTTCAGACTCTTTTATTTTTAAAATCTTGTTCCTTGCCTGGGTATATAGTCTTTTGTTGTCGTTTAATTTTTTTTCAAATGAACATAGTATTGTTTTTGTGGAACTATTTTATGGTAATATAAATTCATGGCTTTACCAGAAATATCAGTGTTTTGTTTGTGCAGTCAGGGTGGGAAGCCGCTGCTCCATGGTATTTGGTAGGTGTGAGATTTGGGGAGCCCTGGGACCACCCCTGCTTGACTATACCTGATATCCATTTCCAAGGGTCTTCGCCAAAACCAGATCCTGGTGGATACATTAAAAGGTCATCAGATAGTAACATCCTCGTGTGACTTGGTTTAGCCATTTCCTTTCAGCCTGAGAGACTAGCTCCAAAGGGCTGTGGAAGGAACAGGTTCATTTTGCTGCCCATAAGGCCACCTTCTGTGAATCTCACGAGGACAGCTGGCAGCAGCCACAGGGAGGCACCTGTCCAGTGTTTCACAGTTTCCAAAATGCTTCTCAGCTGAACTCCTCTGGGCTTCACTGCTGCCCCCAAAGACAGCAAGAGGACATCGTGTCAGCTCCCTAGGTCAGAAGGGGAAATCAAGGCCAGCCACTTGTTTAAAGCCATGCAGCAAGTTAGTGCAAAGTGACCATGAACCCAGCAGTGGATTCCAAGTCCAGGGCCCCCAGTTTACTTCTTAGCTTCATTGGCCTGTGGCTCCTCCCTTCCTTTAGAAAGCAACTCAGGACCAGCACCTCAGCATCCTGGCCCCCAACCTGTTGCCCATCAAAGTACTCTTAGAAGCAGGTATTCCAGGGACTCTCTGGGCCTAACTGTTCCAACCTTGATGGGCTCAGCAGTCTTCTGGGGACCTTGCTCGAAGATTCTGAGTTAGGAGGCCTTATGGGCCCAAATCTGCATTTCTCATCAGCTCCCAGTTGATGCCAGTGCTGCTGGCCCACGGACCACACTTTGAGTAGTGAGGATTCAGACTGATACCCAGCTGAGCACTGTATAGGCAGGTCTCTCTGCTGTGCTTGATTTGTCCCATGGAGCTCGGGCAAACACTGGTTCATTACTGTCTGGATTCTGGCATGAGTGTTAGTTACTACAAGTTCAAGCCTCTCTCCAGTTCTTATTATGAGATGTACCATCCAAGCCATTTGGCTAGTTCAGAGTCCCTTACTCTTAATACCTCTCTCAGGAGCACCTCTTCCCCCTCCCTCTTCCTGCTCTCTTCTCTTTCCTCTTCTATCAACACTCCTAATTCCCACCCAACCCCAGAATGGGCAGGATCTCAGCGAGGCATCAGACAGAAAGCTGGTTGAGTAAACTTATTTATACTAAAGTGTGAATGACTCACATCTCATCCCTTAACTCTTCCGGTGGTTATTTAGATGTGGGGGTGGGAAAGGAGCTGTGAGTTTTGGAGAAGTTGGCAATGAGGGAATGAACAGGAAATATTCAGGAATTCTTTACTGTACCCCCTAACATTTCCCAAACCTGGGTTGATGATCGACT
This sequence comes from Aepyceros melampus, assembly GCA_006408695.1. Lineage (NCBI taxonomy): Eukaryota > Metazoa > Chordata > Mammalia > Artiodactyla > Bovidae > Aepyceros > Aepyceros melampus. The sequence goes on along the minus strand of SJXQ01010874.1, from coordinate 215,371 downwards.
GCTCGCCCACTCCACAGTTGTAACTGGAGACTGGAGAGGCAGCAGGTTGTGCAGATGCAGGAGATTATGCCATGGGACAAAGGACAGCCTGGGAGGGGACGACAGGGGCCAGAGCACCTGCGCTGAAGCCTTGGTTGTAGTGGCTTGTTGTGAATAATTGCTGCGGTAATGATGAAGACTGCTCAGGCAAATGGATTCCAGTTTACACTCTGCTCCCTGCAAAGGTCATCTATAATTGCCCCGTTTCCTCCCTGTGGTGGGTACGAGGCTGCAGTGGGGGCCTGTCAGGGGGTGTCTGGGCTCTGGGCCCTCACTGAGGGGGATGGGGGCTGAGAGGCACTCCGAGTGATCTCTGCCAGCTCGAGGGGAGAGGCAGGAGGTGGCAGCCTCCCCCCATCCCAGGTGGTGCTCCAGCTCCCCAGCGTTTTCCTGCTGAGCTGCTGGGAACAGGCATGCGGTACTCGGTACTCGCTGACCTGCTGAGCAGTGACTGCTGGTGGCCTCAGCGACCCGTTCTGCCCAATCGTTTATCTAGAAGCTGCAGCCAGATCCCTCTGCCCTGACATGCTGTGGGGCTTTGTGCTCTTACCCGCCTTCTCTGGGTGTCTTTCTCTGCAGAACAAAGGAGCTGGGCCAGGCACAGTGGCCTTGGGAGGCCCTCTTAGATCTGGATCCCAGGAACCTAGCCTTTGGCCCCCCAGGTTTATGGAAGATCTGTGCATGGGCATTAGAGTCAGAATAGAGTTTGAATCGTGGCTCATTCCTGCTGTGTGACACTGGGCTGCTCACTTCACCTCTCTGACCCCAGTTTTCCTCTTTTTTAAAAAATGGAGATAATGGTAGGTGTCTCTTAGTGTTATTTTTGAGATTAAAGACAGTTATGGCAATGGATTCTGACATAACTGAGTGCTTCCTCTGTGTCGGGTAGGTTACAGGGGCCTTTCTTCCCTCCTCAGCTGCCCTGTGAGGTTGGTGCTGCCCTTATCCCCAGTTTAAGATGCGTAAACGTAATGGAAAAGCAGACGTGTTTTTAGTAGCCATCGGCTTCTGCTAAACTTTTTGTTGTTGTTGCTCAGTTGTTCAGGCATGTCAGATTCTTGGGGGCCCCATGGACTGCAGCACGCTAGGCTTCCCTGTCCATCACCAACTCCTGGAGCTTGCTCAAACTCATGTCCGTCGAGTCGGTGATGCCATCAAACCATCTCATCCTCTGTTGTCCCCTTCTCCTTCTGCCTTCAGTCTTTCCCAGCTGCTGAGCTTACTCTTTTTAAAAAAATTTTTCTTTGTTATTTTTTTAATTTGGGGGGCCACACCATGTAGCTTGCAGACTCTTAGTTCCCCGACCAGGGACTGAACCTGTGCTCTTGGCAGTGAAAGTGTAGAGTCCTAACCACTGGACCACCAGGGAATTCCCCTAAGGTTGCTCCTTCTATGCTCCTTGGGAGGCTTCTCCAGTGAGGCTCCCCCATCTGCTCCATATGCACTCACCTCTGCACCTCTGCTCAAGCTTTTCCTCCCCCAAACACCCTTTCCTCCTTGGCCCTCCCAGCTCTGTCCCCAGGAACCCTCCCTGCAGCAGCCAGACTTCTCTGATTTCGTAGCACGGATAGCCTGTCCTGCACCCTCCAGCAGTCGGTTACCATCAGACTCTGTAATCTCTCCTAAGGCCACCCATGCTTCCTGGGGCTGAGCCTGCAGCTGATTCTGCTTCATCTCCTCAGATGTACCTTTCACAGCCCTGGGCATGGAACCCACATGTCTGAGAAGTTCCAAGGCTATGATCTCCCACACCAGGCCCAGCATAAACCCCGTTGAATACCTCATGGGTGATGCCTTGTGCTAGAAAGCGGGGAGACAGACCAACATGAGATGACCTGGGACTAAGAAGGACTAAGAAGTGCAGTAGGACAGTGGCTCTCAGCCTGGGATGCCCTTGGGCACCACCTGAGACCTTGGGATTGCTGATGCCTGGGCCCCACCACAGAGAGTCTAGGGTGAGGCTGGACTTGAGTTTTTAAAGTGTCCTAGGTAAGAAAATTGGACATCCACATGCAAAAGAATAAAGTTGGACCTTTACCTTACACCATGTACAAAAATGGATCAAAGGCCTAAATGTAAGAACTAAAGTGAAAAACATCTTCAAAGAAAATGTAGGGGGAAGTCTTCATAACATGAGATTTGGCAATGGTTGCTTGGATATGATACCAAAAACACAGGCAACCAAAGAAAAAATGAATACATAAAGTGAAAGTGTTAGTCGCTCAGTCCAACTCTTTGCAACCCCATGGACTGTCCATGGGATTCTCCAGGCAAGAATACTGGAGTGGGTTGCCATTTCCTTCTCCAGAGGTTCTTTCCAATCCAGGGATCAAAGCCAGGTCTCCTGCATTGCAAGGCAGATTCTTTACCAGCTAAGCTACCAGGGCGATAATACATAAATTGGACTTTATCAAAATTTAAAACTCTATCAAGAGAGTGAAAAGACAATCTACAGCATGAGAGAAAATATTTGCAAATGATATAAGTGATCAGGGAGTAATGTTCAGAATGTATGAAGAACTACAACTCAACCACAAAGAACCAAGCAACCAATTAAAAAAAAATAAGCAAAGGGCTTGAATAGACATTTCTCTAAAGGAGATATACAGATGGCTAATAAGCACATGAAAAGATGTTCAATAATCCCCCAATTAATCATTAGGGAAATGCAAATCAAAACTACAATGAGATACCAGTTCATACCCATTAGGATGGCCATTATCAAAAAAAGCAGAAAATAACAAGTGTTGGTGAGGATGTGGAGAAATTGGAACCCTTCTGCATTGTTGATGGGGATGTAAAATGGTACAGCTGCTGTGGAAAACAATATGATGGTTCATCAAAAATTAAACACAGAATATGATAAAAAAAAAATTTCCACTTCTAGGTCTCTACTCAGTTGAAAGCAGGGACTGAAACAGATACTGAAACACAGTGTTCATAGTAGCATTATTAACCAGAGCCAAAAGGCGAAAACAACCCAAGTGCCCATTGGTGGATGAATGGACAGACAAAGTGTGGTAAATCCACTTGACAAAAAAGTATTCAGTCTTAAAAAGGAAGGAAGGACTTTCTTGGTGGTGGTGGATGAGAATCTGCCTGCCAGTGCAAGGGGACGTGGGTTTGATCCCTGATCGTGGAAGATTCCACATGCCGCGGGGCAACGAAGCCCACATGCTGCGACTCCTGAGCCCACGCTCCCAGAGCCTGTGCTCTGCAGCGAGGAAGGCCACCGCAACAAGAGGCCTGTGCTCTGCCGCGAAGAGGAGTCCCTGCTCTCCGCAACCACAGAGGTCTGAGCTTTCAACAAAGACCCAGCACAGCCAGACAAACAAACAAAAGGAATGAAATTCTCATACATGCTGCATCATGGATGAACATTGAGATCGTGCTGAGTGAAAGAAACTAGGCACAGACGGATGAGCACTGGAGATTCCACTTAATATGAGGTGCCCAGACTAGGCAAATTGATAGACATAGAAAGTAGAATGGTGGTTGCCAGCGGCTGGAGGAAAGACGGGGAGTGGGGAATTATTTTTCCTTTAAAGTTTTTTTTTTTTGTATGGACCATTTTTAAAGTCTTTATGGAATCTGTTACAGTATTACTTCTGTCTTACATGTGGGATTTTAGCTCCCTGACCAGGGATCCAGCCCACACTGCCAGCATTGGAAAGCGAAGTCTTGACTACTGGGCCACCAGGGAAATCCCAGAACAGTGGTTCTTCAAGTGGGGTCCCTAGACTAGGAGCATCAGCCTCACCTGAGCACTCAATAGAAAGGCACATTCTTGAGCCCCTCCATGGACATATTGAATCAGAAAGAAACTTTGGGGGTGAGGCCCAGGAACGTGTGCTTTAACAAGTCTTTTGGGTGATTCTGATGAGTGTTCAAGTCTGAGAACCCCTGGCTTAGAGTGTATGTCTTAGACCAGTGGCTCTCAGTCTGGGTTGATTTGCTTCTCAGAGGGCATTCAGCAATGTCTGCAGAGGTTTTTCGTTGTTATAATGGCTGGGGGTGGGGTGGGGTGTGGGGAGTGGGGAGGGTCAGGGAGTGTAGACGCTACTGACGTCTAGTGGGTAGAGGCCAGGGATGTTACCCAGCATCTACAGTGGATATAGGACAGCCCCCCAACAAAGCACGATCTGGCCCCAAATGTCAGTAGCGTCGAATTTGAGGGCCCCTGCCTTGGGCCGACCATCATTTCTTCTGAGTCACTTGTTATGTAATCAGGATTCTGGTCAGCACAAGCCAAAGAGGAATGGCTGTTGGTTAGACAACCGATAGTGTCTGCTCCTGCAAATTACTTTCACAGTAAATGAGACATCCCTTCCATCTTTCCCACCCTACCCCCTTGTGGAGAAGCCCGTTCTTTAGAAATAGAGAGACACTACAGAATGCCAAGTATGGGGCTGGCAGAGTCAAAAAGGTTTCCATATGTCAGTGTGAGCAAACACCCAGCCCCTCCTTCCCTTCCTTTTTTTCGGGGGAGGTGGGGGATCCTGGCAGAGGGATGTTGACAAGGATCATACTTGGTGGTTTACTCCAAATATTACTGGTAATGCAGTTTTGTCGGGAGATTAATCATCTCTCTCTAAACGTAGCACATGATTTTAAAGCTTGGCTGCATCGCTGAGTGTGATTTTTGCAGTACTTTGGAGCCAATTTTTTTTTTTTTTTTTTGCTGGAGAAATGCACCCCCATTGTGTCATAGGAGCAGGGGAGCAACTAGACTGTAATGTGTACACAACTCGTTTTGGGGGGCCCCAATCAAGTGTGTGATGCCGGGCACACCCCATTTTGTATGAACCAGACCTTCTAGCCCTGTCTGAATTTTCTGCAGTGGTGCAAGTGATCAGTTTCTACACTAAGGCGGTAGCTGTTAGCCACATGCGGCTGTTGAACACGCGAGATGTGGCTAGTACAGCTGAGGAATTTTGTTGTTGTTGTTTTAGAAATAGTGTTTTCAAATGTATTTATTCCATTTAACTTAAATTTGAATAGTCAAATGGCACCAGTAGCCACTGTCATGAGTCGTGTTACCTTAGATGCCCTGAGCTGTTCCTATGGTGCTCAGCAGTGTGCTGGCTCATGCCCGCTCCGGGAGGTACTGACCACACAGCCTGCTTAGAGTAGGACGGGTTCTTACATAGAGGGCTCCCCGTCCAGCCGATCTCAGCTGGTGCTCCGCCCCCCAGCCCCGGATTCCAGAGATAGGCTTGGTTATTTTTTTAAACATATTTCTTTTTTAAAAAATTATTATTATCTTGGCTCTGCTGGGTCTTCGTGGTAGTTTGCGAGCTTTCTCTAGTCGCCACGTGTGGGCCTGGTTACCCTGCGGCACGTGGGACCTACTTTCCTGACCAGGGATGGAACCCACATCCCCTTCATTGGAAGGCGGATTCTTATCCGCTGGACCACAAAGGAAGTCCTGAGGCTTGGTTATTTTGGGGGTTTTTTTGGCCTTGCTGTGAGTCTTGTGAGATCTTGGTTCCCTCAACCTGGAATCGAACCCGGGCCCTTGCCAGTGAAAGCACGGAGTCCCAATTACTAAACTGTCAGGGAATTCCTGAGGCTCGGTTGTTTTGAATGTTGCAAAAACCTGTCACCTTGTTGAGCTTTTCCCAGCTGAGGCAACCCAGCCCATCCAGTACTTCAGAGCTCTTTGCTTTTGGTGAGAATTTTCTCAGTCCAGCATGGAAATGTTGATTATGTCACGCTGGTCAGAAATTCGACCTGATAATTGGGTAAAAAGTAAATTGTTTTCCAATTGAAAAACATGTGCAGTCTATTTGATAGATAAAAGTCTTTCAAAATGGGGGTTTCCTTGGTCAAAAAATATGTAAAAGGTCCTTGAGTGGTGCAGAGGTTAGGTAGTCCAACCCCCTCACTTTGAAGGACAGAGGGGAGACCCACGTCAGGTCTCTGGGCTGGAATGGGGCCAAGATAGGACCAAAAGCTGGAGCTTCAGATTGATGGGAGAGGCTAGTATCTGAACAGCTTCCTGTCTCCCAGTCTGTGTGTGTGTCTGCCCTGGGCTGTCCGCCCCTAGAACAGCGACTGTGACTGTGGCATTCCCTTTGATCACTGTGCAGACATTAGGGAGATGTAAAAGCCTCTTTGATCACAGTGTCATGGAACAGGCATTACAGGCTAGGAGCAGTACTCCAGGTGTGCTCCCTGGGCTGACTATCATAGTAGGGAGCTACCTGGAAAGAAGGTCATAAAAAAAAATGCCAAGTCTTGAGTCCCATCATAGACCTATCCTGGTACCCTGGTGCTCCCTACCCCCATCTGGAAACCCCAGCTCTTGTTACTCACACCCTGGTGTAACCCTCGCCAACCTCCCTGCACAGACTCTGGGCTTGGCCATTGACTTGCTTTGGCCAGTGAGATGTTGGCCAGCATGATGGAAGCAGAGGCTTGAGAGCTAAATGCTCACACCTTGGAGGACTTCCCAGGTGGCTCAGTGGTAAAGAATCCGCCTGCCAGTGCAGGAGATGCAAGAGACTTGGGTTCGATCCCTGGGTCGGGAATATTCCCTGGAGTAGGAAATAGCAACTCACTCCAGTATTCTTGCCTGGAAAGTTCCATGGACAGGGGAGCGAGGCGAGCTACAGTCCATGGGGTCACAAAGAGTTGGACACAACACACGCACGCATTGGAACTTGTCCTTTTGGACCGAATGCTCTTGAAACCCTGGGCTACCACATAAGTAGGGCCAGGTACTTGGCTGGAGAGACCACATGGGGTAAGGGAGGGGGAGAGACAGGTACTCAGCCAGCTGCCGGCCACCCCGGCATCTCAGTTCTGTGAACGAAGAAGCTGCTTTGGAGATTCCAGCCCCAGCTGAGGCATATGGAAATGAACCACCCAGTGGAACCCAGCCAACTCACACCCTCGTGGTGGGGTGTTAGTGACCAGGGTTCTTGATCTTCCCCAATCAATAGAAATTGACTAGTGGCCAGACAAGAAATTCAGACAAGGCTTTAATGGGGACCTCTGCTGCAGCAGAGAGGGGCACAAGAACAAACAACAGGTTCCCTTGCTTGTTTGTTCCCTGAGGGCGGTGAGCTTGTCCCTTATATCGGGTGAGGGTGGGGGTATGGCCAGGAGTCTGGCCAGAGGGGTCACTTAGGTGTTTTGCCCACCCTTAGGTGGTGATGTGTGCAGGGACCATGCATAGTAACTGCTTTTGCTCCCAACGCTGTTTTTGCTTCAGGCTCTTCAAAAGTCACAGGTGGGATTTTTGGTCTCTTTGTATCTCTTGGGTCCAGAATTTGCCCCAAGTCCCATACAGTTTCATTGTATTTTGTCACCCAAGGAAAGGTGTGTCCAGGTGCAAGCATTGCAGCACTGCAGCAAGGGGTCTCGGATCCCAGCCTGTCTCAGGGGCTGGGATGCTGGTTACTGCCACCCAGGGCTCCCCACTTGACCTGCTCCTGGAGGTGGGTAGGGCTGGGCTACAGTTTTTTCCCATGGCATTTGGCTACAGTAGGGCATTTCTTGCTTTAAAGATTTTCATCTTGCTAAACTGCACCTCTCCTAATTCTTTGGCTGAAGAGAGGAGGCTTTTTTTAGGGCTGTTACTGTCCATACTCATTGGTCTTTCTGGGTTGCTGACTTCTCCAGCGGCACACCTGTGATATATCAAGTGAAAAGAAAACCCAGAGAACTCACTGTCCTGTCATTCTTTGGGTTCTGAGGTCTCTAGTCAGCCTGTCTTTTTTCTCCCCTTTTAGAGTCTTATATTTGTTTATGTGCAGGACTTTGAGCTGGACTTTGCAGAAGGAGGAGGGACAAGTACATTTACTTCATCTTGCCCAGGAACCAGAAATCTAGATTTGCCTGTTCTTGAACTTCATATAAATAGAATCCGTTTAGTGTGCTCTGTTAAGTTTGGCTTCTCTTGCTCGTCATAATGTCTTGAGATGTTTTCCATGTAGTTATGTGTAGCTGGGTGTTTTTCATTGCTGTATAGTATTCAACTCTGCAAGCAAACCACACAGTAGAATTTGCACTGTGGAGTCCTAGACAGCAGTGAAAAGCAGATGATCTCAACTGCATGCAGTGACCCCATGATTTATCGATCAGTCCCTCTGTGGATGTGCATTTGGGTTGCTTCCAGTTTGGAGCTATTATGAGCAAAGCTGCTGCAAGTGCTCTTGGTGATAAGTTTCAGTGGCCACACACACTCATTCCTGTTGGGAATAAATATTGCAAAAGCCTCTCAACTGGTCTCTTCATCTCAGCTGTTGCCTCCTTCTAGTCAGTTTTCCACGTCAAAGCCACAGTGATCTTTCGAAAACATTAACCAGATCTCTTCCCCACCTTCGCTCAAAAATACCAGTGGCTTCCTTTCTTGCTTAGAATGAAATCCAGATCCTCACTGTGGTCCACAGGGCCCTACAGGATCTAGCCCCTGCCTGTTCTCTGTTCCTACCCCTAACCCCCCCCCCCCCCCCCC